>RCUC01100699.1:0-24339 GCA_003697995.1 Taxidea taxus jeffersonii | reverse complement strand
GAAGGAAAAGAAAGCCAGGACAAGATGATAAGATGATGGGGGTTATAGCTGTGGGTGATTTTCGAATAATCTGGCTTTTGTCAGCAAAGTGCTTTCCCTGCCTCGTTTCTCACCATATATTGTCCACGTGGCAAACATTCCTACTGTTTGGATTTATGCAAAAGGAATGGTCACTGGTTTGCTCCCCAGGATCATGGAGGCTGGCTGGCAATGGGAGGGAATGGTAAAGCCTTCCAAGAATCTGCACACTATAGAGAGAAATAAGCCTTCTCGAAAGCATTGGCTTTATTACACGGCAATTTGGATAAAAAGCAAACTGTCTTCAATTTAAAGCCATACAAGTGGAGGTGATTAAACCTGCATGATTAAATTTCAGATATTAAAAACCTATAAAAGGCAGTCTAGCAAAAAGATCTGTCTTGTACACCTTTTGACCGTTAATCTTAATGCTCTTTAGCTATCCAATACCACTTCAATCTCTACTTCATCTTTTTCGTTGCTCAGGTCAGGAGGTTTAGATATCTAGGATGAGGAGAATCAAACCAGAGTAGTATAGTCTCTGATCCATTTCTCCCCTTCCTTCATGATTTTTTTTTTTTTTTAAATGATTCAGGAGAAGAGGTACAGATGGAAGAAAGAAGGAATGTCAGGAGACTAGCCTAGCAGGAACGAGTGGCTTATGGGAGAGATTTAAACTCAGACCAAATTTTCTAACTCAGTCAGTGAATTGGTTAAAAAGTCATCTCTCAATCATCCAGTCCTGTGATATAGTGAGCCCACGAGGGTGAGCAGAATTTTAAGCCCAATTTGGGAGAAGCACTGTGAGAAATTCCTTTTCAACCTGTAAGCTGGCCGGAGGTCACCCCAGCAGCTCTACTACACGGCCTCAGTGGTAGAAGGAAACTGACTAGACCCTTGGGGTAAACAGCCAGAAGCCTGTCAATTCCTCTTACAGGATGTGAGATGGGGAAGTGTACATGGTAAATCAAATCTCTGATTGACGACCCAAGACCGAGCCATTCCTACAGGTCACAAAGCCCTAAAACATGAAGAGTAAGGGAAAAACCTTAATTGTGGGGGGAATAAAGAAATTATTCTATAATCATTTGTGCCTTACTGTAATAATAGGCAGCATTTTAGTCTTTTTTCATAATAGTAAAATAACACAGCATTTTGCAATTGATGTCCTCTTATATTTGATGAAATACAGTATAATTCTGTTTGAAGGCATCAAGGTGTCTTGTTTGTTTGTTTTTAAGCCTGAAGAAACTACAGATTTTTCTCTATAGGCCTTATAGGTACCGGTTGAGTTGGAGGGGTAGAAGTGTGTGCGGGGGGCTGGTTTCCAAGTAATCTTTCCTGAAACAATGTTTGCACAGCAAGCTCACAGTTTTACCTTAGATTTTCCATTTGAGGATAGTTGTGGGAAGACAAATGCAGATCAGCAGCCTTTTCTTAAAAGTGCATTGATGTAGCAAAGCCGCTGATATTTTAGCTTATGTTTGTTTGGGGGAGTTGAGGCATCAAAAGGCCTTTGCTTCCCTAAGTATTCCTTCTGTGAAGGGGTTACAGGGAATGGTAAGAGAGGAAGGCTTGGCTCTAGAAATGTCATGCCTTGTTTGAAAAACCGTTTCTAATGAGAAGACTCAACCTCACAATTACGATGGTCATGATACTAAATTGTATCAAAGGGAAAGGATATACTTACTTTTTTTTTTATAAAGTGGGTTTCTTTTTTTTTTTTAAGATTTTATTTATTTATTTGACAGATAGAGAGATCACACGTAGGCAGAGAGGCAGGCAGAGAGGGGGGTGGGAAGCAGGCTCCCTGCTGAGCAGAGAGCCCGATGCGGGGCTCGATCCCAGGACCCTGAGATCATGACCTGAGCCGAAGGCAGGGGCTTAACCCACTGAGCCACCCAGGTGCCCCAGATATACTTATTTTTATTTTAGTTTAATTTCCATAAAAAGGATAGAGGTTTTAAAAAATGAGTAAGAAGACAGAGGCCTGCAGAATCCAGTCAGACTCCCTAGCCAGACACGGGGGGCTTTTAGGATATCTCTCTTATCCAAGTGATCAACTTTTCTTTGATCTCTCTTTTTTTCAGGACCCAGGATGGCATTTCAAACATAGCTTTTTGTTAATGCTACTCTCTGTAACAGGGATATTCATCACTCTTCAAGCCCTGTTCATCTTTTAAAGTCCACTTTGCCCAACATCTTCTCATTGATGACCCCTCTGATCCTCCAAGATGGCCAAATCTTTGCCACCTTTCAAAATCAACAGAAAAATGACATATCTCTCCAACTCTCCTATAGCATTTGTTATCTATTTTGTGTTGCAATGACTTATGGACCTATTCTTTCCCCTACTAGACTGTAATAGCCTGAGACAAAGGATATTTTTATGACTTCTTGTAAGGAAATCATCACAACTTAGGTCAAAGTTGGTAGAATTCAGTCACACATGCACATTTCTGATAGCGTGCTGGAGGAAGGTCCTCCCACAGCCTTTCTGCAAAAGTTGCTGAGAAGAGAGTCCTCAGAGAGAACTCATTCTGAGGGAAAACTTTCAGCAGAATAACTTGTCCCAATAAGCCAAGACTTAGTTTTTGAAAAGAGCAGTTGTATCCATAGTAAGCTTTCAGACCCATGAACTTGATTCATGGTCACATGGACCTGGTGGGCTTTTATAAAAACAGAAAGAGATATTATTGCTAATATGCCTTAAAGTCCCAATATTTAGTCACATGGAAAATGTATGAGCTAAAAGCCTCAAAAAGTGTTCTCCTTTCTTCCAACTTCTGATAAGAGAATGCATAGCTAGGCTTTAGCACACACGGTAGTTTCCAACAGTTAGTAGCAAGAGGCCCAAGACACATAGCAAACATGGTAGGAAGCACTGGAAGTTGAGCCCGCACCACTTTGGGACATTCCAAGGAGGGGGAAAAAGATGGGTGCCATGTGAATGCTAAAGAATCTTTTTACTACTTGTGAGCCTCTGTGGTAAACCTCTTGAGTGTGCCAAAAGTATTTAATATGATTCCAGGAGGCTGGAGAGGCAGGAACATTGTGAATTTTCTTTTCTGGTGTCAGGCACAGACTGATGCCTAAGTATCTTCATGCTCGAAGAAGAGGGCAAAGGAATTTATTTAAGTGGTTAAATCTTACAAATATTTTCAGCAGAAGGACTGCAGCACATACCCTCAGCATCACTGCCATCGAAACAAAGGTAAGGTATTAAAGCAAGGCAATTTTGGAGGCGGTTTTTTTGTTTGTTTGGGGCTGGTTTCTTTCTTTTTTTTTCTTTCCCTTTTTTTGGGGGGGGTTTCAACATAATGTATTGTGAGGCAAGGGATAAATATACATCTGTTATATCATAAAAATGTAAATAGATGATATAAAACATAGAGTAATTAAAAATAAAATTGCAAAAAGAAACCTATTTGATGTAGGTCAGTTAAATGGAGAGAAAATGGAAGGGTTTAATGAAAGCAATGCTGAGTAAGAAAGTAGAGGGCCGGAAGATATAGGATGAGGGACACTTAAAAGATTGAGGTTTTGTTGTAAACTTAATGTTTATTATTATGCATAAATACTTCCTGTTAATCAAACCTCTTTCTAAATCCAGGCATTACAAATACAGGATGTGAGGGTTAAGAAAGTACAGGCCAGGGACGCCTGGGTGGCTCAGTGGGTTAAGCCGCTGCCTTAGGCTCCAGTCACGATCCCAGGGTCCTGAGATCGAGTCCCGTGTCAGGCTCTCTGCTCAGCAGGGAGCCTGCTTCTCTCCTCTCTCTCTGTCTGCCTCTCTGCCTACTTGTGAGATCTCTGTCAAATAAATAAATAAAATCTTAAAAAAAAAAAAAGAAAGTACAGGCCAATGCCTATAATCTTTTGTGTAATAGGTATTATCAAGAACATGGGTGGTGGGTAGGTTGGGGAGTCAATAGACTTATACTAGTATCTCAGAATTCACATTAGGTAGCTACATACTTAAAATGAAAGTAACATAAAAGAGAAATGTTCATCCTTGCCTAACTAACTCATAGGGACTAATTGAGTTTACATCAATGATAAAGATTCTTAAAAATTACTAAATGCCATAGGCCTATTTTATTTTAAGACATTAATTATACCTAAAAGTGTCTCAAACCCAGAAGGTTCTCAATAATTAGGTTGCATTAAGTAAATATAACTAAATTCTTCCTCAATGTGCAGAATCCTGGGGATACAGTGGCACATTGAGCAAAGTTTACTACACAGAATTATTACAATCAAAAATGACACTGTAGAAAATGTATACTCAAAATGCTATTGTAGCACAAGGCAACGTCATAGGTTTCTTTGTAAATCAGTCAAGATGCAATCTGGTGATATATATTTTTTAGCTTCTAAAATGGATTTCACCATCTCCACTCTTAATTACCACCATAGCCAAATGCAGTATCCATAGGTGATTATATTTTTGGTTATGGATCCTGAGCATATGATTTTACATAACATTAAATTGAGGTTTTAATAGGTGTAATCATCCATTACTAAATGGTACAATTAAATAGCCTTCTACTAAGTATTATCCTATACCTCAGATGATTGTAAGCATTAAAGAAATCACAGCATTAACTCAATGACACTAAGTACTCTTAAATGTATATTTACCTTTTCAAATGGACAGAAAGTTGTGTATATAAAGAAGCCACAGCGAATACTAATAGCTGTATCTATTGAGTACTAACTATGTGTCAGGCTGTGCACTAAGGGCTTTGCATATATTATGTCTTTTAAAAATCTCACAACAACCCCGTGAGTAAATACTACTATCCTCATTTTACAGTTCAGAGAACTGAGCCTAATAGAGGGTAAGGAATGTGATCAAGGTCACACAGCTAGTCATTCCAGAGTTCAGTTCTAAGCTCTTCTGATTCCAGAGCTCTTACCCTCAACTCTTGTTATATTGCCTATCTGCTCACCTTTTCACACCTTGGTTCATAAATGATGTGTACTCCGGTAACCTCTTTAAATATAGGTTACTTGATCTTCACATTAATCCCCAAACTACTGTCGATTAACACAAAATGTCCTGAAGTCCCACCCACTTCCACGAATGAAAGCTGAGCTTTCTTGCCTTGTTGACATTTAGCATCTTCCGATAAGATCTGGCACAGATCTTCAGCCTTTTTCTTTTCTTCTTTCCACGAAAGCCCAAAGCAACTTACCATTCCTTGGTAGAACCAAATGGGTGGATAGACAGAATAGAGGGTTTTCAGTTGGCAAAAGGAAAGATCCCACAAGTACAGTTGCCAAAAGGAATGATCCCACAAGTACTCAATACTTCAACATCCCCACCTTTCCAAATCCATTCCAAAATCAGTAACAAGAAATAACCTCTAGCTGACTGATACTGTCCATATGTGAATAACCCTACCTAATTTTTTTCTGAATTTGTCATTTTTACGGGGCAAATTCAAACACTTAGAGAAGATAGGTCATAGTTATTAACCTCTTTATGGCCTCATTAATAAATGAGATCTTTTTGCAATTATTCTGCAAGAAGCTCAATGTCTTGTGCAGAGGTTTGCTGACTGTTCTCAGGAGCCTTCCGCTCAGCAGAGGGGTCTTGGATATGCAGAAGGCCAAGGGGGTCAGCTCCCACTACTTCCCCATTTCAGCCACACCCACTCTGCTTTTTGTCTGCTCATAGCTTAAGCTGTGTATTTCATTTGGGCGAAAACAGACAACAACAAAAGTATTTCACAGTTCAAAAATATGGAAATCACAGGTTTAGTGGAAGAGTATGAAATTTGTATTCAGCAAGACCTAGCACAGTGTCTAAAAAAAAAAAGAAAAAAAATTATCTCTCCCTCAGAAAGATTTGAATTTGGGAAGTTAGAAAGTAACACTTTTTTTTAAAATATTTTATTTATTTATTTGAGAGATGGGGAGTATGAGCCAGGCAGAGGGGCAGAGGGAGAGGGAGGGACAGAGGAAAAGGGAGGCACAGACTCCCCACTGAGCGGGAAACCTCTTGCAGGGCTAGATGCCTGGCTCTCAATCCCAGGACCTGAGCCAAAGGCAGATGTTCAACCAAGTGAGGCGCCCAGGGGGCTCCCAAATTAACATTTCTTAAAATCTAGTAGGGTTCAGGCTCTGGGCAAGGTCTTTTATTTTTAGTACTTCATTTAATCGTCTGTGAGGGAGGCATTAAGCCCATTTTACAGATGACAAATAAAAACTCTGGGACATTAAATAATTTACACACAATTAAAAAGCCAATGAGCAGCCAACTGAGACTCAACGTAAGGTATCTCCATCCTTGGAACACTGGTATTGTGAGGATCAGGATGAAGTTACTGGGCTGGAGACTAAGACATGTGTGGGCAGCTGAGGGTAGTAATCTAAGCACTGCCTTCTTGGCAATGTATATGACAACTGGTCCTGTTGTGTTTCCTTAAAAATCACACAGAAACTGTTTATCTGGGTCATTATCATTTTGTGGGGTCAGTAAGGAGTGGAAAGAGCTCAGGCCAAGCCAGTCCTCCCAGAACTGTTTCCTCTATGATGTCCGTAAAGGTTTTCACTATTATTGTTATTTTCCTCATTATTTAAGCTGCTCTGCCTGCCACAGGGAATGTGTTCAGAACAATAATGAAAAGGATGGCTTTAGTTTGACAATGCAAATGGAAAACTCTATAGTCATTTATAAAAGGATCTCCACATACCGATGAGAAGATACGTCCAGGATGTACTGTTTAAAAAATCGTAAAGCAAATTATGTGGTTAAGATCCTACTGAAAAATATCTATTTACATACATTTATTCTTCCATGGGAAAAATACTGCCAAAAACCATACCAAGTAGTTAACAGAAACTATCTCTGGAGATAAGTTTACTGGGGAATATTCATTTCCTGGATTACATTTTTCTGTAATGTTTTAATCCTATATAATATGTGTACTGATATTTTTGTGATTAGAAACACAATGAAGACATAAATATTAAACATCTATGCTAACATTCTGATTTTTCAGTGTTTTTCTTTATCATGGGAGTTGTTATGGAACTTCATCTGGGCTGTTAGCTGAGGAAACTAACAGATTAAAATAATTTGCAGGTGCACCAGAGCATTAGAATATCTCTCTTTGGGCAGCCATGGATATGAGATATTTTGATGGTATACTACAGGCAGTTTGACAACCATACTCTTTTTTTTTTAATTGACAACCATACTCTTTTTATATTGATGGGTGGGCTATGATAAAATGGCTCATATGAGAATGAGATCTGAATACAGGCTATAGAGTGGATTCTGAAGAATTGTGGGCACAATAAATATACCCAGACAGGTTAGTTCTCATTAAGCAACTACTATTTCCAAATGGTATTTTCATTCATCACAAAGCTACTGTTGGTATTTCGTGATGATGTTTCAGCCTTTCTTACTCTTTGCTATAACGTTTGCCACTGACTTTAAAGTTCTTTTCAGCAAAGATCATGAGATTTTGTACGTGTCCTTCAGTTAAAGCTACAATCACAGGGCACTGAGTTGCCTTATTCAGGAATCCAACCAAACAGAGTGGCCACAAGTGCTCCCAAAAGAAAGTCACACACCAGACATGGCCTTGGTAAGTGGGTCTCCTAGCTATATATCAGTCAGCATTGGGGGCTTTACATAATAACTATGAGAAATGGGCTTTCATGGATGGAATTGCTGGCTTGTTAGCTAATATGAGTAATCCGCTGGTGAAAATACTGGTGTTCAACCCCATGGACTGGCTAATATGTTTTATGAACACTGCCCACAACTCTAAGAACAGCAAAACACATAGTGACACCTTGGGCCTGAATCTGTAGGAATGGCACCAGAGGCTGGACTCCTAAAGGCTTTTGGGCCCAGAGATGGGGAATTTTTATTTGCCTGAAGACTTCTACAAGGTAACAATCCTGCCTCTCAAAAGTTGTTAAGTTTACGTCAAGTGAACCTTTCAGGCAAGGTGTTGTTTAGAGTATCTACCTGGTTAGGAAACTGGGACCTCATCAATAGATTTACTCTGAAAAATGCTTTTGTGGTAATCGTTAGCAGTATGGGGGTGTGGGGTAGCTAGAGCCCTTCCTCAACAATTTGGTCGATACTGTTCATCTATCTAATTATCTATGTATTTATGTATTTATCTATCCACCCGCCCACCCATCCATCCATTTATCTATCTATAATCCTTAACAGTTGTACACAAACAAACTGGCTTATTATGTTAATTTTCAACATTCCTATTTAAAAAACAATAAAGCAGATTGGAATAGAGGTCATAATGATTTTGGCAGAGAAGAACAGATTGGTTGACATGTGTGTGTTTGTAGAGGTATAGTCTTTCCGTAGGTAAAGTTAATGCAAAAACTTTGGTATATCACCCCTGTATAGGGATGGCCTTGCTTTAAGCAATAGACATTTTCTGGAGACACATATGACTTCTTTTCCAGTTACTCATCCAGATCCACAAACCCCTGGATGATTTTTAGTTCTATTTTACTTCAACTCTCGCCATGTGTTACTGCTGACATTTTTTTTTCCCTCTGACTCTACTCTTCTTATTCTCCTCTCAGCAGCTGACTATTCTTTCTCAGTTTCCTCCTTAGGCTCCTTTTCTTCTTTGCTCCCTAAATTCTGCTGTTTCCCCAAGGTCTACTCTCTGCTCTCTTCTTTTCCTTCCTTGGACAGTCTCATTAATCCAGTGGCCCAAGTGTCCTTACTGATGTACGGTGTGCTATTGAGTTCCAGATCTACAGCTACATCCTTAAACCTTCTCCCATGATTCCAACAAAACTGTTCATTCTGCTAGTGTGCCCTCAAACTTAACTTGTCTCAGGCAGAAATTAGCATCTTTTCTTGGCTTCTTCACCTCCCACATCAATTGGCAAGGCACACCAATTCCACACTTCAGTTATTCCTTGGACGTCCCCTTGCCTCCTCATCCCTAATGCCAAAGCCCTACTTGAGGCACTCACTGTATCTCCACAGGATTATTATGGAGCGTCCCACCAGAACTCTCTGATTCCATTTCTCCTTTCTCGACTCCATTCTCTGCACTGCCTCAGTTAAATCCTTAAAGCATATAAATTCTGATGCCTTTAGCATCAATTCTAAACTTCTTACCAAGGAGACTATTGTCACCTGCATTTCCCTTCATCTAGAATTTATCCCCCATTCCACTTCCCTCCCTTCTAATAAACCTCTAGTAAATCTTTATTCAGTGAAAAAATGAATAATAAAAACTTATTTGAGTGAATTAAAAAGAAATATTAAAATTCCCCATTGGGATTCTCCCCATTGGTTTT
The DNA here is from genome assembly GCA_003697995.1 of Taxidea taxus jeffersonii. Lineage (NCBI taxonomy): Eukaryota > Metazoa > Chordata > Mammalia > Carnivora > Mustelidae > Taxidea > Taxidea taxus. The sequence goes on along the minus strand of RCUC01100699.1, from coordinate 15,006 downwards.
TCACAGCTGTTTCAGAAATACTCCTGGGGCTAGGGCTGGAGGATGTCACTCACTTAACAAGTGGTAAAACTGAGTCTCAGAAACAGTAAATGGCTTGGCAAATCTCCTTCCCAGTCACACATGGACAGGATGGAGTAAGCATCAGATCTCCGAATCTCCAACCTAGACCCTGGAGGCCTCAGTGGCAGACACTGCCTCTTCAGATGACTTATCAAATTGCACTATAAAAACACTTCAGGATGAAGCCCCAGCCTTTCACCAGGCCAGCTTCTCTATCAGATGACAAAGAAAGAGTGAACTCTGCATTTAGAAGTAATCCGTCATGACCAAGTAAAGTCTTCAGTGATTAATAAAAAACAAATAGGTCTATCAATTCCAATGTTTTCAGGCAAAAATCATATCAAGTAAATGTGACAGATTCAAAAACACCATCTTGGGGTGGGAGATGTGGGGGAGGGAGGGACAACTAAAATCAAAACGAGTATAAGGTGCAGGTAATACAGATGATATAAATGTGGACTTAAAAGGCGTTGCTTGTCCCTGCCCCTCATTGTATATGGATGCCTCTTCCCTCTCTTCACCATGTAAAATTGCACACTTTTGTTGCCTCTCTATGGAAGCATATCAAACATCTGAATTTCAAAACTGATGTTTTATTAAAAAAACATTGAATGGGATGTGATAGCATTTTACAAATACAAAGATCTCCCCTACATGTTCAATATAGCATATTCTGTTTAGCCCATACTAATGTACCGGCTTCAAACTGTTCTAAATCCCAGTGTGGGAATATCTCTCCCTAGTAAGGCTAGGCAGGAAATCAAAGATCCTTGGGGTCTATAATAATGATACTTAGATCAGGATTCAGAACACAGTAAATTCCTAAGAATACACATTCAATTATGAAGCATCCATCCCTTCATCTGTAATGACATGGTTGGAAGTTTTCAGATCCTTACGCCTCTACATTCTATAATGCTGTGAGCACAAAAATAATAGATTTCAGTATTACTAAGAAGAATATGCTGATAATTTTGGGAAAAGGCAATAGTGAATCAGATTATTATGGTAATTAAGAAAATGAAACACTTAAATGGATTACCATGACAAAAAAAAACCAAAATATATTTCACTGTGTGAAATGTGAAAGGCTGTACTAAAGCCACTTGATGATCTATATAAAGTACTTTATAACATGTTTTAAATTCATCATCTTGAATCAATTACGAAAACTTCTAATGCCTATTATTCGTACTTTGGTTTTTTTTTTAAATAAGCATTTCTCCTTTCTTAGAATGATATATCGTTCTAAGAATGTGTATATATATACATATGCTTTAATGGTAAGGAAATGTTGCTGACACAAGAAACTGCCTTTTGAAGCAATCAGGGTCACCCTCCATTTGAGAAGTTCCTTAAGAAATCTAGGAGGATCTCAAGAATGAAGGTTTGCCTTTCTGGGAAACTTTTTTTTTTTTTTTTAACGATTTTATTTATTTATTTGTCAGAGAGAGAGGGAGAGAGAGCGAACGAGCACAGGCAGACAGAGAGGCAGGCAGAGGCAGAGGGAGAAGCAGGCTCCCTGCCGAGCAAGGAGCCCGATGTGGGACTCCATCCCAGGACGCTGGGATCATGACCTGAGCCGAAGGCAGCTGCTTAACCAACTGAGCCACCCAGGCGTCCCTTTTGGGAAACTTTTAAGAGTGACAGTTAATACACACACACACACACACACATACACAGAGCAAAGAAAATCATGAGCACCCAGTGTCAAACGCTGGGATATATAGTGTTAAACAAATGTGTTTATTTGCTGAATGAAATTTATTTGTACTAAGAAAAGAATTGTGTTCCAGTTTTTGTGAAAAATTTTCCACCACCAATTATCTAACTTTCTCACCTTCTGAAATACAGCTCCTTGGATCTAAATAAACCTTTCTTGACTCTGGCCCATCACTATTAACACCAATTATTGTGCTCTTTAGCATTCAGGGATAACACTGGGAGTTACTGAGCTAAATATCTGCTTCTATTTTTATTCTCTGTATCTTTTGGTTTTCACAGACTTTGTTAATATGTTTTACAGTTTGGGTTTGTTTTCTCTTTCATTATTCAAGTACTAGGGAACACTTATCCCTGGGGTGAAACTCTGTTCCTTCAAAGAATTCTCAACCCTTCAGGTTTGGTTATTTCTAATTTGATAGTAGTCTAAAATATCAGAAAGACAAGAGTATCAAAATGACATGTAAAAGGCTCTAAGAAGAAAGGTTTTAGAAGCTCTTTAAAAACAAATACAATCGGCATAGGGCTTGAAACCATCCTTGTTCCCCCGCGTTTTTTTTTTTAAGATTTTATTTATGTATTTATTTGACCGAGAGAGATCACAAGTAGGCAGAGAGGCAGGCAGAGAGAGAGGAGGAAGCAGGTTCCCTACCAGGCAGAGAGCCTGATGTGGGGCTTGATCCCAGGACCCTGGGATGATGACCTGAGCCAAAGGCAGAGGCTTTAACCCACTGAGCCACCCAGGTGCCCCTCCCCCACCCGTTTTTTTTTTAAAGATTATTTATTTATTTATTTGACAGACAGAGATCACAAGTAGGCGGAGAGGCAGGCAGAGAGAGAGGAGGAATCAGGCTCCCTGCTGAGCAGAGAGCCAGATGCGGAGCTCCACCCCAAGACCCTGGGATCATGAGGAGGGAAGGCAGAGGCTTTAACCAGCTGAGCCACCCAGGCGCCCCTCCCCCGCTTTTTTTAAAGTTGCTTAGCAGCCAAGTTCTTTGCTTTAGAGCTTATGTCTGGGTTCATTAGTTGGGCCTTGCTTTATTTTCATTAATACACTAATTTTAAAATGGACATTTTAAAGTACCTTATAACATTTTCTTAATAGAAATCTAACTGAGTTGTAGAAAGGAGATGTCAGGGAAGTCAATACTACTAATTATCAGGTTTGCTATGAATGCAAATGAACGATGGGATTCATTCCATTTGTTTATGTACCAGATATCTAGTCATTCCAAATGTCAGCCATTCCAGGAAGCCTCTATGGCTCCCCAGGCTGGGGTGGGAGCTCCTCCACATATATTTTTCTAATGCATATTTTTGCCTGTATTCATTTTATTTTGGTACTGGTTTTGTTTTTTGTTGTTTTGTTTTGGTGGGTCTCCCCGTTCAGACTGAGTTCCTAGAGACCAGGACTTATGCTTCAATGTCTCTATTTCAGGGCAGGTGTTGAGTTATGTCTGGCTGATTCATCTGTCAATTTATCTCAGGCATGTAGAGGATTAGAGAAGGAAGCAGTAGAGAACAGATCAGGTAGGGAAGGAAGGAGGGACAAGGCTATTACAGCAATACACATACCTTGCTGATGGTGAAAAATAAACAATGCTATGCAGAATCAGTTGTGGGAGGGAAAATAAAATGCAAAAAGCAGGAGAGGTGAGAAGGGTGAAAGGGATGAGAATATTTTCTTCACTTAGTTGGAGTAGTGAAAGCAGTAGATAATAGGGATAAATTAGGCCCATTAAAATGTAGAGAGGGCAGGAGATTAATTTTGTCTCCAAAAAGGTGGCAGTCCTAGGCTCATTCTTTAATTAGTGTTTAACAGAGAAAAGAAAATTGGGCAATTAGAAAAATAACAATGACTAGGCAAAAACATCTCCGGAAGAAAAGTTCAAGAGGAGAATGAATGTCCATTAGCCATGAGATTGGTCTTGCAGGTTGGGATATTAGGAAACTTGGCATGTTTGCTCAATACTTTTTTATGATTAGGAAAAGAAATATCGTGTGTCCAAATAGTCTTGAATGCAAAGGCTAAACAATTCCATATTTGAGACAGAAATACCTCCCTTCTTTTTCTTCTCTGGGAATATAACCTTCATCATTTCTTCAGGTGTCATGGCTCCCATTCAAGTGTATATTGGGGAAGGTACAGGATGGAAAGGCAAGATGGGTGAAATCAAGAACTCACTTCAATGTGTCCAAGTGTAGGTTTACACACAACACATGTGTATACATACACACTATCCTCATACAAAGTGGAAGTTAGCTATGATCGTTCATGAAGTACAGATAGCAATGCAGAATGGCATCATGTTAATGGGGGACACAGATTTAGGAATTAAATAGCTTGGATTTGCATTTTGGCTTCACCCCTTTTGAGCCTCACCAACTTATATTAGTTATCATACACCAATTTGGACACCTTGTTTCTCATCTGCAGAAAGGGAGGAACCACTGGTTATAAAAGGGTTGAGAGATATTGTGTATAAAGTACCTGGCACACTATTTGGCACATGGCAGACTACTCAGTAACTGCAGATTCCCCTTCTTTCTTTCTCAAAGGTCAAAATGGCAAAGTGGTGCTGAATGAATTTTCTTCTGGGGCATTTCTATCTCCCAAAGCAGGTAGCCAGGGACAGCAAATTGGCACTCTCTTTCTCTAAAACATTCCAATTGTCTTCAGGATAGGGACTTCACTTTCTGGACATATTCAGGGAAAGTCAGAAGTACTAGAGCTTAGCTGAATTAGTGCCCAGGGGAGAGGTCAGGTGAGTTCCTGTTGAAATCTCTTGCCTTATGCTCACAGTGAAAAGAAAGAAGACCTGCTCAGATCTCACCTTTGCCCAGTTCCACTTTGATTATACTTTTTTTTTTTTTCCTAGAGAGAGAGCACACGTGAGTGCACACGTGCACAGCAGTGGGGGTGGCAGATGGTAGAAGGAAAGGGGCAGAGAGAAAGGGAAAGAGAGATAATCTTAAGTAGGTTCCACAACCAACACACAGAGCCTGACACAGAGCCTGATCTCAGGACCCTGACACCATGACCTGAGCCAAACTCAAGAGTTGGATGCTTAACCGACTGAGCCACCCAGGTGCCCCTTATACTTTTTCTAAATAAGTCAAAGAGTCAATAGCCCTCTCTCCTTCTGTTGATGGACCTGTCTGAAGGGACATTCTTCTCTTCTGTCCAGCACCTTGTTCCAGGAAGGACCAAGTCTAAATAAATCTCCAGCTTGAGATTCCCAAGATCCAACCATGATACACCTAAGATTGGCCTGTGAAGTGTTCCAAGTTGCATCTCATTCTTCAGATGTTTTCCTTTGCCCTTCTCCTTACTCAACTCTCACTTCCTAAGTGCAGCTTCTGCTGATATATTAACCTGGGAAGCTTTACAACTACAGATGTATTAACAGGTTACTGCTCTCAGAAATATTTGTATTTCTTGAAATGTTCCAGAGAGAGATGATCACAGAACTGGCAGCAAAATTGTCCCATTAATGAGGATGTTTCATGGAGTAACCATGAAATCCCTCCACATTCTCTTAGTCCTAACTCTTGCCAAATTCAAGGATCATCTCTCCAAGTTGCTAATCACATGGCTAGCTTGAACAATTGAAAAAAAAACATGACAGCAATGCCTTGACTTTTCCAAATTAAAGAGTTTAGCACTGTTCTTGTGAACTATGTAGTTCTAAAGGACAGATTCACTCACTGAAGGGAAAAAAAAAAACCCAACTGATCTTGGGCATATGAGAAATAAATCAGTAAACATAATACTGAGCAATGACATCATGGGCATTAAGCCTCATGGATATAGTCAACATAAATCCTCTTCCAAGCACTTTGGGATAGGGTCATAAAATTAGTGATTTCAGCAATGAAAGATGTTTCATTTTTCAACTTTAGGAGAGAATATACTGCTCTATCTTGTGGCATTTCACTTGCAAATTTGATTCTAATTTGATTGGTTAAAAACAGTTTCACACATTGAAAATTGAAAAATGCAATGTTAAAAAAGTCATATTAAATGGAAATCTCATAAAATGAAGAGAGGTGAACATTATGGTTTATAATGCACAGGTTCAATCTACCCAACAAAGACATATTATCAAGATAATAAAGAATATTTTATCAGAGCTTGGTTTTCATTCATTTCACTAAATTAGCTTCATTGATACTAATTTATTTCACCTCCTCATGGACATCATTGTCCAGAATTTAATCAGTTTGAAAGCAATCCCCTTTCTGAAGTCCCCATATTCCTATAAATCTGAAAGAGCAAAGACCTCAAGCAAGGGTATAAGCAGAACATGGCCATGATGTAACTGGCGAGATCACTTCCTGAGGCGTTGTAGATGCTCTTGTGTCATGATTGAATTTTAACAATGGTGATTCTATCATGGACTCACACCAGCAACACTTTCATTAGCTTATTTTTACGCAGATTATTCCATGCACCTGAGTGGTGGTCAGAAGGCAAAATCCCAAATTGTGTAGTATAAAATATCACTATTCTCTAAGTGTTTTCCCATAGTGTGAGACTGGCTAGTATTTTGGAGTGGCTGTTGTCACAGTCATAACTGTTCATCAGAGAGAATGAATGTAGGGATGGCTTGGCCATGGCCATTAGCAAGAAACACACATATAAACAATTAATTACAGGCTGTGCTAAGTGCTGTGAATAGAAAGTTCAGAGAGAAAATAATGGTATATATAAGGATATCATACATTCACAGAGACATGAAAGATGAGTAGGCATTAACTCAAAGTGTTTAGAAGGGAGAGGTCTTCAGAGATAGGGAGTCAAATGTGCAAAGGATATACAGCAAGGCAAAAGCCAGTAAGTGTGAGGATTGAAAGCAGTCAAGGCATAAGGGAGACAAGGACCTGGGAGGATTATCATGGGAGAGACTGTGTAGGCCTTAGTGGCATGGTAAAGAACTGCTAACCTCACCAGGAAGCCAATGGAGTGGTTTTATATAGAGAAGCCACTTGATGCAATGTACTGTTCTAAGTGATCTTTCTATAAGTTGGAGAATGTATTGGGCAGATGCAAACAGAGAAAGCAGGGAAAAATTAATACAGTAGTTCCGAGAGACATCATGGTGACTCGGCCTAAGGTGATGGCAGGTAGTTTCCAAGAAGTTCAGGAAGTAAGGCATAGTCAGTGGCTGCTCCAGCAGCTGGGTGAAACTTTTCAACAGGAAGCTCCAAAGTCAAGCAATAAAAAAGGAAATCAAAGTGAGAGACAGTGGGCACTGAGGATGCTGGAAAATTGATATCAGTGCCAGAGCCTATTAGTGTATGGAAGGGCAGAGTGGGGTTCCATTTTCAACCAAATCTGTGGTAGTGCCAAGAGAGCCAAATAGAGACTCAGTTGTGAAGGGCAAGTTGCTGGGATTGCATATAAGGTGATGCAGAGTCTGGAAGTTACTAGAGTGGGACACAAGTTCAGAGGAAATAGCATGACTACCCTATGCTGAGCTGCCTGAAATGATGGCTTGGAATTCATTTAATATCCTGTAACTAGGAATAAGATTAGTCTCAGACATCATGAAGAGCTAAACCAGCAGATGAAAGCTATGAGACCCAACTCCAGGAAAAGGGAGGACCCAACTAACCCAGGGCAGACAGAAAGGCACATTATTATTCTTCATTAACTTAATCTGGGTGTATGTTTTTAATATTCTCTTGGGAAGATATAAAATTACACACATCTTACAAAAAGGATGCAAGATCAGGTCAAATAAACAAAAAGACATGCACAAAGATGTAATTTCAGTATCCTGCCAAACAGACCAAAATAATGTATCTATTAGTATTCAATATAATGTTTTTTTCACCCATTGTTTTATAATGATGCAAATCCAATTTCTCAAAATTGTAGAGAGCTGTGGGTATTAAAATGTCTGGACCTTGTCTTCTACAGTTTCAAGGTAGCTTGTTCTCAACACAGTGTTACTCCTAAGCATCTAGCAAAATAATGAGCAGTATCTTTCATGTCATTCCACTAATATCTAGGAAAAGAAAAATACTTAGTTTTCCTTCTTTGTTTACTTTCAAAAGCAATGAACTTCTTTCTTATCTGTTTTATGTTTTTGATTTTCTAAATCATATTCTGATTCTAAGAAGATGTTTTTCTGGTTTTCCACTATAGGCTTAGATGAGTCATTACACTTGATTATCTCTAGAAGTCACTGATGGCCAATCAGAAGGACTAAGTCTGTAAATTTTAACTTGAGTTATTAGAATTAACAAATTCTATCCTTATCCAAATGGAAACATTAAGTTTACCTTTCAAATTTGTTAGATCAAGTTTCACAAACCAAAATATCACATGAATATATTGTATGCTGTTTAGATATTTTTTTTTTTCTCCCTAGGGCATAAAAGTCAAATTTACAATGCTAATATTTCTGTAAGAAAGTTCTCAGTGGTACACTTTTCTTCAAATAGGCAACAGACTTGTCTCTCTGTAAATATGCTTATACTCTTATTGGAGTGGTGAAAAGCAGCAGACATACCAAATTCAATATACAGACTACACAACTGGGAGAACATTCATACATTAGAAAGCTATTGTCAAGAAGAGTCAACTGTTCCTTTACATAATTGAGTTCAATAAATATTTACTAAGAATCTGCAAGTCTGCTAGTTACTGCACGGAATGCAAACTGATAAAGCCTGGATTATCAAGAAACCTAAATATAAAAAGGAAGGTAAAATGTAGATTTTCTTCATTGAAGCCATTAGTAAGTACCATGAAAGAGAAACAGTTCTGAATTTATGTTTGATTTTGAATATCTTATTCTTCAAAGCAAGAATCTGCAAGTAAACAACACATACTCAGTGATGTGTCAATTACAAGTATACATTGTTAATCTACATGATTAATACTGATAAAAAGTGTGTGTGTGTGTGTGTATATATATATATATATATAATATATATATAAATGCGTGGGTTTTTTCCTCAGCTCCAATAAACAAAAGGTTGCCTGTCATCTCAATAGTATAAATAGAACCTTAAGACATGAATTTCCTAATCTTTTTTTTTTAAAACCCCCGAAGGTATTTGCCCAGCTCTGGTTTTAAGCTATAATATGAACGTATATAGACATGCAGGTACACACCCACCCATCACCCCTCCACCACCACAACCAGCATACTTTGGTGTGAAAATGACACTTGTCATATAACAGAAATGGGCTTTTTTTTTAAGGAAATGGGATTTTTTAAAAAATATTTTATTTATTTATTTGACAGACAGAGATCACAAGTAGGCAGAGAGGCAGGCAGAGAGGGAGGAGGAAGCAGGTTCCCCCGCTGAGCAGAAAGCCCGACGTGGGGCTCGATCCCAGGACCCTGAGATCATGACCCAAGCCGAAGGCATCGGCTTAATCCACTGAGCCACCTAGGTGCCCCAGGAAATGGGATTTTTAAATCAAGTTATGCTAAACTTGTCTCTGATTAAAAATACTTTAAAGCATTGCTAAACTTAGTATATTTGCTGTAACAACAGCATTTCTGGTTAATTTCTCTCTCTATAAGAACAATGAGAGGCCACATTGGCCATCTATGGTACCAGGACTCCCTGGGACATGAGGATGGAAGGCCTCCAAAGCTGAAGCATCAGCATGCACAGGGAGTATCTGTTGATGTATGCCACCTTTAATAATTTAGTATGTTGACTTATACTTTCCACACGAGTAGTCTTGTCTTAACAGCAGTAAATACAGCTACAAAGCAGTGAGGAATGGCAATTGGCTGAGGGCACTAATTACACTGTCTTGACTTAAATTAAAATTGCTAAACAGCAAATGAGATTACCAGCCTAAAGATAACCTTAATTCAAATGCGAGGCTGCATTTATCTCATCTACAATGTAATTTTCCAGAGGTGTAGAAAAATACAATTTTAATGGAACTCCATTGTTTAAAAATATAATTAAAGTCTCTGGTCCCTCCTTCTGCCCCTCCCCCCCACACCCCACCCTTTGATTTTGTTCTACAGGCAAGATGTGCAGACTGATTTAGAGGTCAGAATGAAAACATTCAGATCGTGTTCTTGTGGCCAGACATTACTTTCAGTACCATCTTCATTTTTAATGATTAAGCACTGGCGTTGGGACAGATACATGCCAAAGGAATGGAGTGAGGGGGAGGATAGGGAAAATGACCTTATACATTCCCTGGAGCTAAAAGGAACCTTAGAAATGGTGAGAACCCCACTCTACCATTTGATTAATGAGGTAGCCCAAGTCCCAGAAAAGCCAAGTGATGTTTCCAAGAACACAGAGCAAGAAGGTAGTGCTATCGGGGTTGGGGTTGGGGGCCATATTATGCTGGCCTGATATTTGGAATCAGAAAATCTGTGTTTGAATTCTGTCTCTTTTACTTACTAGTTCTGTGACAGGCCACTTCTTATATCGAGGCTCAATTTTTGCATTTCTTTTTTTTTTTTTTAAGATTTTATTTATTTATCTGACACAGAGAGAGATCACAAGCAGGCAGAGAGGCAGGCAGAGAGAGGGGGGGAAGCAGGCTCCCTGCTGAGCAGAGAGCCTGATGTGGGCCTTGATCCCAGGACCCTGAAATCATGACCTGAGCAGAAGGCAGAAGCTTAAGGCACTGAGCCACCCAGGCACCTTCAATTTTTGCATTTCTAAAGTGGAGACTGAAAGAATTTTGACCTGACAGGTCAATGAGAATACATGCACACCTACCTGATTTATACAAGGGCTCAATGAAGATGTTTTTCTCAGGGACTTTTCAAGACCAGAGCCCAACTGTTCAAATTCCCAGCCCAAATATACCTCTTTATACTTTCCCTTTCACTAACCCTGAGATTATAACCACATTGTCATTAATCATACTGGGTGCTTGGTGTATGTGTGAGCAGAAGGGGAACAGAGAACAAGAAATATTTGTGAATTAATATTGAGACTTATAGGGTAAAGGTCAACAGGTTTTGTTTATCTGATTTTTTGATGAATTATGAAGCACTCAAAACAAAACAAAGCTGAAGGTTGATCCCTGAGGATTGAGGAAGACAGTAATTTTGAGATGAAGTTTGTCCTCATCAAGGACTTAAAGTCCTATGTACACTTGACACAGTGCAAACACACGTATCACTGCATATATAGTCCCTCCTACGAACATGTCCATAATCACTTCCCATCACTATAGGACATGGGAGTAGCAAGTAGAGGTGGACTCCTAGATAAATCCTACACATGAGCCAATTAGAAAGATTTTTTTCTATTCTTTTCATTAATGAGACAGAAGAGAAATAAATAACAAAAGGAAAGAAGGGAAGATAAAAAGGAAGAGAAACAAAAAGGAATTAAATCACAATAATCATTTGGCAAGAGGATCCCCTTTACAGATGCAAATAAGGTGGCTCTGGTTTATGTAAAGCTTGGGCTCCAGCGGAAATAGCCTGAATTAGGAGTCCAAGTTTCTAACTTCCTGTTGCCAATGTGTAGTTGTATGACCTTTGACAGACATTAAAAATTTCAGATATGTATCTGTAAAATGAGGCCATTTCTTCATCTGGGTGAAAACAAGGCAGATGATATTACCTGCAAAGTATCTCTGGAAATTCCTTGATTCCATGAGTATTTGCGATTGTAAGCAACGGAGATAAACTCCTTCCAAAAATAAGAAAGCCCATGTTTTCAAAGTATAAATTTAGGAAAGATTCACTAACCAAACTGAATTATGGTAGAGCCTTATAGGTCCTTACACTCTGAATTGTTCTACTTTCTAGAAGGGGTCCTGACTGGTCAATTAATCTTGTTTTCCTTGGGCCTGGACTTTATCCCTAGTCCTAGAGAAATAAAAGATGTGCATATTTGGTTTTATTTAACCATATTCTAAAGTCTAAGTTGTTCTCAAGAAACAAACAAGGTATCTTTGGAGCTGAAATACCCTAATCAGAGTGCCATCCAGTCGCCATATCATACATTACAATGGTGAACCAAGTAATACCTATCCTCCCCTCCCCCCAGAGAGATGTATTGGTGAGGCGGTTTTAGCTTTAAAAGAATATTTCTGTTACTCTCCACATTTCCAGCTTTCTTCAAATAGTCCTTAGTGTCTAGTCTCAACTCCAGGATGAATTAAAAAAATATGTCTGAAGAATAGAGCAGTATTACTTGTTTTCCTATTTGAAACCAAGGAGGAGTGAAAGAAAAGATGAAGGAGGGTCTAACAAGGTAGATGACTTGGTAGATGGGCAACTCACTTCTTCATCCAAATTAAACTCTGTCTCTTTAAAGGATGTGCGGGGACCATATCTTACCTGTCCGGAATACCATTCCTGGTACCTGGTGAGTACCGAATAAATGTTTTCGGGGGGGGGGGGGGGCGCGGGGATGAGAGCTACTAAATCCAGAAATTTAGCCAAAAAAGCAGAAAAGGATCTAATCGATGCTAGGATTTGTTGGACTATTGGTATAAAATGTCAGTAAAATATTATCAAATTTTATTTATTTTTTCCTAAACTAGTTGCATGGCTCCCACCTTTCTCTTTTATGGCTTGGTCTGCCCTTTAAAACTAATGGCCATCTACCTATTTCGTTGGACAGTGAAAGCACAATAGTGCTCATCTCTTGGCACAGTAGTCTGGGAAAACACTATCAGATTTCACATGTTGAACAGTGTCAACTATGACTATGAGAAAAGGATGTTTTACTAGAGGAAGTCTTGAGGCCACTGTGAATTTGAACACCTAGCAGTCAACACACCAAAGGAGATGTAGCCTGTATTAAATGGGTTGGGACAAGTGGAATTTTAGGTCATGGAAACTGACCATCTCCTCTGTTTCCTCCCTGGTCAGCTCATCTATGAAAGAATAATCAATGGAAACAACCAGACAGCCAGATTTCTCAGAAACATACATCACAGCTGCAAAAGAAATTTGTACAACTTAAAAATTAAGGGACCACAGGAGACAGCATTTTAGAGAAATGGACTTCACAAAAACACTTGAGTATGGCACTTCCTATGAGACTATATTTAGACCCAAATCTCTGATAGCCTGCATATTATCTTTTGTCACTGACTTCACCATTAAAGTAAGGAGGCACATGGAAACTGGAACTCTATGGCCAGACGTTAAAAGCATTCGTAATGTGATTTCTCCCATGGATTTCTCTGTATGATTCCTCTTCTCTCCAAATCTTGGTTAAGGTATATGCCTTACATAAAGGCATGTTTCCATTACAACATCTTCCGATTAATTAAAGATTATTTTTTACAAGGAAAAAAGAAAAGCACCCTCCGATTTGTTTTTGGTTAGTACAAATGCTCTCTATTTGCATTACACTCTTATCTGGAAAATTTGCCAATGATGAGTGCTTTCTTAAATGACTGAGACCCATGTTGAGTCATCTCTACTTAGGAATTGTGTGGCGGAAGTACGTCACAGACGCCCAGGCCTGGGCATCTGCAGATCTAAGTTTGTATGATCTTTGCAAATTTCTTTTCCTTTCTGAGTCCTTGTCTGTTCCTCTGTAAAAGGGAGAAGCCTGGAAAAGTTGCGGCTGAAGTTCCCCCAAATGTTACTGCCCCCTCGAGGGCAAGCCAAGATAATGGCTGACAAAATTTAAGAATCCTATTGGGGATGAAGAGGTAGGAATTAAGAATTAATAAGAATCAGGAAGGAATCAAAGATTTGACTTGGATTTCTCTTGTGGCTAGCTCAGCTAGAGCTCAGAAGGGATGTTGATAAGGCAACTAGTTTCCACTGATCACAGCAGAGAAACAGCATTAAGTCTTGGTAGAAATATATGACCTGGACTGAGAGTGCTCTCTTAAAGACTCGAGAAAAAAAAGAGAGGGCAGCCCTATCAAAACCTTGATTTTAGCTCAGTAAGATGAACTCTGGACATATGAACCTCCAGAAATATGTGATAATAAATCTGTGTTATTTCAAGTTACTAAGCTTGTGCTAATTTGTTACAACAGCAATAGGAACCTAATACAATGCCACTGGATAAAAGCATCCAGGGACATTCCGGGCTGGTCTTAGAACAGGGCCAAGCATTCAGATGTCACACCTACAAAACTTATTTTGTCATTTTTTCCCTTGCGGGGATCTTCACATCAACATATTCTACTTAACACAATTCAGACTCAAGAAACACTCCTGAAACTAAAACATTCCCAATATACTCTAAGTATATAAGTGGCTGATGCCAGCTTCAAATACCCAGTGAGCATTTATACGGATCAAAGCCTTGGATTAAGAAATGAACTTCCAAAATTTTATCTTCAAAGAACAGCCAGCAATAAACGAAGAGTGGAATGTGGATAGGGGCTTTTTCAGGCAAAGGTACAAACTCTCTCTGTCCTTAAGGCTACATCTTGACATCCTGTAAACTTTTGCTGTTTCTTTATTTGGAGATCATACTCTCTCCAACCTAGTGGTCTTAGTCATATACTATATACTGATAATGAAGAACTTGGGAAGGAAAAAAAAAAGGCATGGTAGTAGGATGGGAAGTGAAAGGAATGAAAATAAAAGGAAAGGGGAGAAGGCACTTTTAAAAAAGAATATAAACTTCTCAAACATGTAGGCATTCAAAATTTTAAAAATTAAGAGGCAACTGTGATAACTACAAGCATCATTTTCTCTATCATTTCCTACCATCTGCCTCCTCCTTTCTGTTCTTTTCCCTCTGCTTTTCTGCCTTATGACCCGCCCTTTGCCTTGCAAAGTTCACTGGTAGCCAGAAGTCTTATAGAATAGTATTAGTCTATTACTGCACTCAAATCCTTGGATTGGCCCACATAATACTTAGACATACACAAATGCTTCCCATAAGACGAAAAGGAAAGGTCCCTATTTAGAACAGTCCTCTATTTCCACATGAAGTACAGATGTGCAACACACATCACTGATTTATAAACCAAACCAGAGTCTGACAGCACTTTGTTATAGGATATGAATAAAACTTAACAAATTACTATTTAGTTGACTATCTCCTACTGTGAACTATTTTTCCTTGCCATATCTTTCTTCACTCTTCCCTCATTATAAATTAGCATCATTTCCTGGCACTTTTCAGACACAACAGATGTAATGCTATCAACATTCTCATAATGCTAGAGTCACCACGAGCTCCAGGCATACTGATTGCTTCAGCAATCCTATGTTTTTATTGTGAGTTTCTCTCTGTCTTCAGTATATTGGACTATATATGTATATATAACAGAAACAC
>ML097082.1:19965-33660 GCA_003697995.1 Taxidea taxus jeffersonii | reverse complement strand
AAAAAAAAAAAAAGTGGTTAAACAACACCCTCAACTGTGCTTTCCTGTCGCAGTCCTCTAGCACATTTGTATACAGATTCACTCTCCAAGGCCCATGCCACCTGTTTGATTGCCTGATGAATACCAAGTACTTTATTAGGCAGTCGCTGGGACGGTGTATTCTCAGTGCAGTTCCCTAGAAGATAGGCTCCCAACGGTAGTACCCAGAAAGAAAAATGGATCTGATGCATAGGAGTTTCAGAAATGTTTGTTGAATGAATGTGTGTCCCTCTTAACTCTCAGCTAATGTTCTCCATAAGTAATTCCAGCTCTCTTCTTTTTTTTTTAAGATTTTATTTATTTATTTGACAGAGATCACAAGCAGGCAGAGAGGCAGACAGAGAGAGAGAGGAGGAAGCAGGCTCCCTGCCAAGCAGAGAGCCTGATGTGGGACTCAATCCCAGGACCCTGAGATCATGACCATGACCTGAGCTGAAGGCAGAGACTTAACCCACTGAGCCACCCAGGCGTGCCCAGCTCTCTTCTATTTATTTATTTATTTTTAAGATTTTATTTATTTATTTGTTAGAGAGAGAGCAAGCGCAGGCACACAGAGTGGTAGGCAGAGGCAGAGGGAGAAGCAGGCTCCCTGCTGAGCAAGGAGCTCGATGTGGGACTCAATCCCAGGACGCTGGGATCATGACCTGAGCCGAAGGCAGCTGCTTAACCAACTGAGCCACCCAGGTGTCCCAGCTCTCTTCTATTTAAAAGAAAGAGATGCCAGTAAAGGATCCCCCTGCCCCCGCCCCGCCCTGCCATTGGCTCCCTCCTGCTATGTTTATCTTCTTTCTCCCTTTTCCTTCATCGCCAGGTTTCTTCAGTGGACAGTTGATGCTACTACTTTTAGATCCTCTTTAAAATTTGTAGTTCTATGGCGCAGGGAATGTATCCTGAATATCGTTGTATATCAGTGCCTATTAGCGTCTTGTGGGCAATCAATAAACAATCAGTAAATAAGTATAAGAATGAGTTGAACATTTCTTTGCTTAAGAGAGGGCATTAGAATTGTTCTGATCTCTGTTTGGTTGTTAATCTTTGAAATTCCTTTGAAGTGTGGATATTATAGACATACGTGGTCTGCAACGCCCTCCAGGGGTCTTTTTCGGTTCTTTCCTATCAAGGTTTCAAAAGCGGCTTGTTTTTACTACAACTATACTGTGATTCTGGTCCTTGCAGGTGAAGGAGTACCTCCTGGCAACTATGGGAACTATGGCTATGCTAACAGTGGCTATAGTGCCTGTGAAGAAGAAAACGAGAGACTCACTGAAAGTCTGAGAAGCAAAGTAACTGCTATAAAATCTGTGAGTATTTACAGATGTTATATACTTTCAAATTTATGTATTTATGTACATACATAGTATATACTTATAAACTATTGTTATTGGCATCATACTAAGGAATTCAGTTACCCAGGTTGTCTATTATTCGGAAAGATCAAAATGCACTCAAAATATAAACATGATTTAAGTAGAAGATTAGAAAATGTGGCCAATCAAACATATGGTATATTTGTTTATTTTTTTTAACTTCCACTTTTTTTGTGTGGGGGTAAATCTACAGTACTGTATGTTGTCTGTAGTAATGTCTCAGAGCAGTCCATCTTCTGGCCGCAAGCAGCTCTTTTCCTGACTTTTCTTCTTCTTGTATTCTAAGCTACACCTCTCAGTGTTTCATGTTTTACCTTTATACCTCATGTCAGTCACTGGGTTTTGTGCTTCTTTCTTTCTGTCTCTTCTTTTTTATTTCTGATACTTTCCCCTGGTTTTTTAGCTGAACTCCTGAGAGAGCCTCTTAACCTGTTTGTTTCTCATTTATTGCATGTACTGTTCTGAGCTATGTACTGTCCACACAGCCACCTTATCTTTTTGGACTGTTTTTAAAATTGCATCGTATGAATACATTATATGTTAATTAAAAAAATGCATCATATGCTCCCAGAAGTCTCCAGTGTCTCCATATGTAAGAATAGAATTCACACTCTGTAGCTTGATCAAATAGGTCCTTCAGAGATTGTCCACAGCTTTTCAGACCTTATGCCCCACACTTTTGGGATGTGTATATGTTTTCTGCAAGACAGCTAGAGTACTCTGTGTGTGTGTGTGTGCTGGCTGTCACTTGCACTCCCATACCTTTGATCCTGCTATTCCTTTGCCTTAGCGGTGTCCCATCCCTCCTTATATTCACTGAATTTGCCCATAGTAAAGGCTCCACTTCACTGCACTCCTTCCTTCTTGAAAGCTTTACCTGATTACCACATCAAAAGTCACTTTTTTTCCCATGTGATCATAAGACCATTTGTACCATTTCTCTAGCATAGGGATCTGCATTGGAATTATTTGTATGTAAAAGAAATTTACCAGAATGTGGGGTTTTTCTATTGTACTTACTTTTATCTTTTACACACCACCTAAGCATAATTCCTTATTAGTGGTACTGAGCTTAATATATATTAAATAAAGTAATTACAAAAAGGTGATCTTAACAGCGTATGTGATTGATTCTGTATTACATTAAACATGCTCTACACTAATAGAGCATTCAGTAGAAGCTCATGTTGCCAAAACTTAATTGGTATTTCATTAGTCTTTGGAAGATAGAATTGTATTCAGCCTGGAGACTATTACATCTGTAACGAGTATTGTTTTCAAAGTCATATTAAACCAAAAGGAGTTGATCAATGAACTAAGTAATATTGTATAATGTAACAATTTAGAAAATCAATATTTAGAGGGAATTAAGAATTAAATGTTTTTTTTTTGTTGTTTTTGTTTTTTAAACTCCAGTTGATAATTTAGGCTCCTTGTTAGAAGAAAGCTTTTTCCCTCCTGGAAATTTCTTTCTTTGGCATGAATGACAGTTGTAGAAAGTAGTGAGGTGATTTGGGATATTTAGCTTTATAGTTGCTTTATTACCCCTGAATTGCTAAATTTGAGAAAAAAGCTAATGTTCTGATCTATAGAATTCTAGTACGGTTTTGTATCAAAATCACCCCATATACTTTCCACACAGGGTAAGTTGAGAACAATATTTGCAGCGGTTTGCCAGGATTTTCATTTGTTGCTTGTAATTTATCCAGATATCTTGGAAGTGAAGCCTTTAATGAATTTGTCATATAAAGTATTAAATAGGTTTTGGCCTGAATGGCAGCCATAACCACATAAATAGTATTTCTTTTAGGCTCAGCCTCTTTCTGCATAGCTCAGAATGGAGGTAACAAAACTTGTCAGTTTTTTCCAATTTATTATCATATTTTATTTTAAAGATTTTTGAAGATTTTTATTTATTTATTTGACAGAGCATGAGTGCATGCAAGCACAAGCTGGGGGAGTGGAATGCAGAAGGAGAGGGAGAAACAGGCACCCCTCTGAGCAGAGAGCCTGACACGGGGATCAATTACAGGACTCTCCGAATCATGACTTGAGCTTAACCAACTGAGCCACCCAGGCGCCCTTATTATCATATTTTAAAGAAAAATAACCTTTAGAATCTAAATAAATAACCAGTTTAGGTATATATTCAAAGTAATGTCCCATTTCATTAAAAAATACTAATACTTAATGTAGATTTGAATTGGCAGTATGGGTACTTGTATATATCTTTTAAAACGTAAAGAAGAAAATATACAGATAAATGCTGTTGTTTAAATATAAAGAGAGGGGCGCCTGGGTGGCTCAGTGGGTTAAGCCTCTGCCTTCAGCTCAGGTCATGATCTCAGGGTCCTGGGATCGAGCCCCGCATCAGGCTCTCAGCTCAGCGGGGACCCTGCTTCCCCCTCTCCCTGCCTGCCTCTCTGCCTACCTGTGATCTTTCTCTGTCAAATAAATAAATAAAATCTTTAAAAAAAATTTTTTTAAATTATGAATATAAAGAGAGGAAGAAAAAAGCATGCAAGGCCAAGAGAATCAGAGAGAAGTATGTACCAAAATTAAAAGATGGAATTAAGTATTAAGATGAAATCAAAATGAAGAGCAGGGAGATAATAGCCATAGTTGAGAAGGAGTAGAAATTCTAAATTTCCTTTTAGTGTCAGTGGAAAAAAAGATCAGAAGAAAGTTTATGTATTTTATATTTTTAGAAGACAGTTTTACTTGAGAAAAAGTATGTTTAGAGTGGTATTATTTTTACTTTATAACTTAAATAACTTTATATGAGTAATAACATATGTGCTTTTTTAAAATAGCTCTCCATTGAAATAGGCCATGAGGTTAAACATCAAAATAAATTACTAGCTGAAATGGTAAGTAGTTCTGACTTTAAATTGAAATTTGATCTAATATTCTCAATTTTGGTCTGTTAATCAGGAATAATATCATTTTAACTTGTATCCATTTGAAATTAGAGATCATAAGTCCTGGATTCCTGCCCTCTTGTATGTCATTGCTTTGAAATAACTAATAAGTTTATTTATTTTCCCATTTTTCATCTTGCCTAACACAAATGGGAGGATGAGGTAGAAGCCATTGTAACTTTCATCTTGTATTTAGAAACACTGTTAAAGACTCAGGACAAGTGACTGTTTTGAGTGTTCTTAGAAATCTCAATGGATACAGACTACCAAGTAATCAAAAAGCTCCTCATATCCAATCAGCTGAATGTCTTTGACTTAATGTGAGCCTGTTTCTTTTGCTTAATCTCAGGATCACTCCTGAACATATAAGATTTGAACATAGTAACATCCCAGAGCCTTTCATCTCATGTCTCAGTGAGCTCAACAACATACACCTTTTCTTGTAGTATCTCTTTCCATTCTTGAATGCTTATTTTGGATGTTATTTCTCTGGACCTTCCCTAGTTTCTCCACCTGCTTTTAAAATTGTATTATTAAAAAATGAGTATGGCATTAAAAAATAAATATGGCATTGAGAGCAATGTTTGTATGGAGGTTGTACATTAGAATCACCGGGGGAACTGGTTCCCAATGCCGGATACCAATTTAAATATACTGATAAGAGAATTTCAGGGGCGAGGGATTTACACATACTTATTATGAAAAAAGGGAGTGTCCCAGGTCATTGTGATGCCTGGTGAAGAACTATAGATCTAAAGTGCTTAAACTGCATAGAACTTGAGCTGGGCAAAGGCTATCATATACCTTTACATCTTAGGATATTGAGATTTCTATGAAAGTGGAGTATTTCTAATCCACACCTAGACCTCTCATCTTTAGGACTTAATGTGGTAGTTTTCCCCATCCATATTTGTACTATTAACCACATTTTACCACTTCTACATGATTTCTCTTAACTTTGAATAGACTCTACTGTACTTCAAGATCAGCTATCTAAATAAAAAGATCTTAAAAGTAAAGTACATTTAACTGCTAACCATATTAAATTTTGGATGAATTATACTGACTTACTGAAAGCAACCAACCATTTGACCTTGGAGAGCAGTGCCCCAACAAAAACAGAAAACACCTGCATGATAATAGACAAACTACATACCTTTATTGTTAATGTTTTTTTAATTCACATGATTGGGAAAAGACCTAAATAGTTTGGGATTTTGAATTACTCTGGTCCTGAAAGAAATGTTTATTGGATAATGAAAGAGCTTTTTATTCATTGAGAGAGTTACTCTGTTTTGCACAGAGTAATCAGACTTGATTACCCAAGTTACAAACAGGCTCCTGAATTGATTAAACACTAAAAATATCATTAAAAATGTATTCTAATAACAGTATATTCAATTACTTAAATGTGCATATGTAGAATATTAGAATCTAACTATTTTGTTTTCCTTTTCTCCTCACAGGATTCACAGTTTGATTCTACAACTGGATTTCTAGGTAAAACTATGGGAAAACTGAAGATTTTATCTAGAGGGAGCCAAACAAAGCTGCTGTGCTACATGATGCTATTTTCCTTGTTTGTCTTTTTCGTCATTTATTGGATTATTAAACTGAGGTGATGCAAGTAAGTGTGAGTTTGGAATTTGTTCCAACTTAACTCTTCGGAGTGCCACTTTGGTAAAAAATCAGCATCAGAACATTTCTAATTTTCAGATACTACAACTTTTTCCATGGAGGATTACTGAATTTTATTTGTTTATAAATCACATTACATAAACAGTGCTCTTTGAATACTGTTGCTTAATGATTCATTTTTTGCCCCTATTTTCAGGGGTATTTAGATGGCCCAAAGTTACTCTGGCCCTAACAATTTTTTTTTTCCTGTTGTTCACTGTCAGATTAAATAGCCATACAATACTGTGCTGTTAGCATAAATGTAGGTTTATGTTCCATATGAATAAACTTAGTAGGAGAATAACGGAATTCCTGGAGAGCCTGTTGCTGAACTCTTGAGGTAGTGAACTAGTTTGTGAGGGAATGGTATGTGTTTTCCTGAATTACCATCAACCCTGATAATGCACTGCCCTTTCTTCCTCTATTTGGTTAAAATTGTAGGCTGATTTCCTTTTACCTACAGGTTTCCTCAAAAATTTTGATGACATGACTCCTCTTTCCCCTCTGCCCAATGACCTCATCTTTTACCAAAGCTTGTTATTTTGGCACATTTCTTGTAGGGCCCAAAACAAATGTATACCAGTCTAGTTGTTGTTTTATATTAACTTTATACATACCTTGACTTGGCTTATAATAGCTCAATGATTGTAGCTACTTAGGTAGGCCATTTGGTTATCATTTGTGACACAATAATGTGAAGTAATTGCTAAGCTCTGAATGGAAATAAAATTAACTGCCTCTGCTTTATTATGTGTTCAAAATAGATATTGAAAATACTCGGGCATTGAACTTGGGGTTAAGAGTGTTGTTGCTTTAATCCAGTATATTTGTTAATGGAAAGAAAAACAAAGATGGATAAAAAGAAATATTAAGATGTTCTTAAATACTCTGTATTGCTACTATTTGGAATTTGCCTATTTATGGGCTCAAAAAATAAAATTTTTAAAGAAATGTATTGTCTCTGTTGCTTCTTTGTTCAA
The DNA here is from genome assembly GCA_003697995.1 of Taxidea taxus jeffersonii. NCBI lineage: Eukaryota > Metazoa > Chordata > Mammalia > Carnivora > Mustelidae > Taxidea > Taxidea taxus. The sequence goes on along the minus strand of ML097082.1, from coordinate 26,676 downwards.
GTCTTTCTTTCTTTTTTTTAAACATAGACTCTAAGAAATGGTCCTGGAAACAGGTCCCAAACAAAATCTGGGAAAGATAATATATTATTTCAGAACTTGTTTCAAACAATGAGACTTTTTTTTGAAACTGTAGTCATTATTTATCTCATTTAATTCCCTATATTTTTAGTTGTAGTCTCTTATCTTTGATTTTGCAGAGAGTGAATGCTTTTTTTGCTCATGCCTAATTACGTATCAGTTTGGGTCCTGTCTTTGGCTGTGTTTGCCATCATTACTTGGGCCTCTGTTTGACAGAAACACCAGAATTGAGAAGGGTTAAGTGATTTCACATATAAGAAACAGACCCCCCCCCAAAAAAAAACCAAACAGGCCCAAGGTCCTGTAATATGATGTGAGAGACGCTGATTTAAGTTAGATGACCTGAGTTCAAATCTCCATTCCTTCCCTTGCTCAATGTTTTTGGGCCCGTTTCTCCATTAAATCAACTATTTCATAGGATTGTTGTCAGAGGTAGGTAATTTATTGAAAATACATGACACGTAATTACTTAATAAATATTAGTTCTCCCTATCGTTAACATACACATCAGAAAAGGGACTTATTTTAAGAGCAAGACAGTATGGTGGTTTCAGGCTTTGGGGTGATGGCTGTGACTTCCAGGCAGAAATGCCTCTCCATTAGAGATTGGTTCAGTTTTCAAGAATTATTTAACTGTGTATTCTGTGCCAATTTTGTGACATCAGAGCTTGGGAAGACTCATTGTCATTAATTAAAATTGCTAAAGTAAGAGCAGAAAGCCAAAGAAAAATATGACTAGAAGATGGAAACAGAAGAGAATCAACAATGATTAATGAGATCAAAGCCTTGGGAAAACCAGCCATTGGCAAGTGAAGGATAGATTTCAAGGTCAAGTTTTGGCTGTTAGATGACAATCTCTGTAAAGTATTAAAACACTGTTTCAGTGTTGGATATTATCAAGGAGGTGAGACTTTCAGGGAAAGGGGTTTGGGGTGCTGTGAAAGTGATTCTCATCACTGCACTGTCCAGCATTTCTTATATTATGATTCTTTTTTTAGAACTGCCTAAGATCCCTAACCAGCATTTCCTATTACTCCCTCATCTCTGCCCTGGCTGAGATTCCTGGCAGGCAGACTGCTCCTCTAGAAGGGCCTGTCCTTGCCCCATCAGAGAGTCTTCTGACAGCACCTTTCCTCCTCCCGCTTGGGGGACCCCTAGTAAAAAGTGCTCCCAGAAACAAAATTTGGGGGAAACATCAAATATGGAAAAGCTCTAACCCTTTATAATCCCATCTAATCCTTTACAAACCCATTGCTAATTCTGAAAAGTACCTTATTGCTATAGGTGCCTGGAAAGTTGATTATAATAGTTGAATAGGCAACATACCCACATTATAGTTTTTATTCAAACAACAAAAGACTTGCATATATTTGGGTAATGGATGATATATTGGTGAAGAAAATTCAGGAAACAATTTATGAAACTCCCAAATGTCCAAATTTTTCTGCAAAGTATCTATCTACTCACTTCATTTCACCATGAATTAGTCCTTAGAAGTGCTGACACTTGCAAATGATAGGAAGTGTAACTGTACCTGCATCACCCCCTATGGACACAAGGTGTAGGTCTCTACAATGAGCAAAGGGAGAATTACACATATTACTGGTAGAATTTAAATTAGCATGGAAATTAATTCATGGATACTCCTTGATTAGAGAATAGCTATTAAACCTAAAACAAATATGCATCATCTTAGACATCAGAATTCTGGAAGAGAAAACCCCAGCACCTGCACCCATAGAGAGCTGCTGGTTCTAAAAAATAAACCAGTTGTCCTAATTTTTCAATGCTCTCAAATTTCAAATTATATGTATTGAATTTGCTTCCTTGTAGAGAGTGTGAGAAAAGTGCTCGATAATTTGGGTACATTCAGTTAGTAAATAACTTCATCAGGCTATAGTGATGAATAACCTTTGACTAAATATTTACTGAGAAGCAGAATAGCATCGTATGTAATTAAGACTGAAACCTAGGGGGTCAACCCTGCCTGAGTATAAATCCTGGTTCCCACTCACCCTGTGAGCCTGGGCTAATGGCCTCTCCACCTCAGTTACTGTATTTGTAAAACAGCAGTAACAATTGTGGGTAGGCAGTGGTAACACAGCGTTACCGTACTACTTAAGTGCCATTCCTAGTAAAGACCTTAGAATGGGTTCCTGGGACTCAGTGGTAGTTCTGGGGTCGGTCGGGACACTTAGGAATCTAATTGGCCCCCCTCCCCCACATGTTACTGAAACTGTTTTGGCCGATTTCTTCCTGCAGCCTACCCCCCTCCCCCAAAGCCACCATTCTGCTAGGGCTGAGGGCAGCTCTTTGTCTTCCCTCTGCCAGAGGTCACCAGTTTCTGGAATTTAGTTCATTAGGTTTCTTTGCAGCCTCAGCAATTTGATGGGATTAAAAAAAAAACCCAAACCTGTGATTTTTCCAGTATATCTAGCTTATTTGAGTTCTTAGAATGAAAGCAACAGACATCAACTTGGGAAGCAGAAATCTGAAGAGAGAAACTTAGAAAGTTTTCTACCTGTAGAGGTTTGAGAAACAGTTGGTAAACATTCTATTTCCTTTTACTTTTTCTACAGTTATATTTTTAAATTCTAGTTTGAAACTTACTGAATTACTGGATGAGGCACGGGGCACAAATAATTTTCCTTTTAATTTACAAGGTACCAACCAGTCATTCTCACAGTAAATATTGTTATAGTACATGATAGGGTCTTTTTCTGGAGTATGTATTTTGTTCTATCCAATTTTTTATGCCTGCTCTGGCAAAATGCTTTTTTAACTCTTGGATTTTTGTAGTGTTTTAATAGCTAATAGGTACCTATTCATTCTTTCCGATGAACTTCATTATACGTCAATAACATTTTAATAAAGCATAGTGGATTTTGATAAGAACTACATTAATCTTTTATAATATCCTCTGAAAAAAATCTCTAAAATGTTTCCCTAATTGGAAGGTTGGATTTTGACCCCAAGCAAATTTCTCTTTTCCTTTCATTATATGATGTTAATGTTTAATGGTATAGTGGTAAACCAGCTTTCTGGGGCTAGGAGTATGATTTATAGTAATTTCTTTCTCTTTGATGTAAATATTCCCACCACATTTGATTTCAAGCTACCATTGGGACATCACTGGACACAGAGTTGTAAAAATATACATACAGTTGGCTCTCATGAGCTGGTACAAGCTAGCACTATAGTGGACCAGCTATACTGATGATAAATATTCTTTTAAAAGAAGTGGTAGGGCAGGGCACCTGGGTGGCTCAGTTGGTTAAGCGACTGCCTTCAGCTCAGATCATGATCCTGGACTCCTGGGATCGAGTCCCACATCGGGCTCCCAGCTCCACAGGGAGTCTGTTTCTCCCTCTGACCTTCTCCTCACTCATGCTCTCTCTCACTGTCTCTCTCTCAAAGAAATAAATAAAATTAAAAAAGAAAAAAAAGAAGAAGTGGTAGGGGGTGCCTGGGTGGCTCAGCAGGTTAAGCCTCTGCCTTCGGCTCAAGTCATAATCTCAGGGTCCTGGGATGGAGCCCTACATCAGGCTCTCTGCTCAGCGGGAAGCCTGCTCCCCCCCCCCCCATCTCTGCCTGCCTCTCTGCCTACTTGTGATCTCTCACTCTGTGTCAAATAAATAAATAAATAAATAAATAAATATTTTTTAAAAAATGAAAGAAGTAGTAGTTTGGGGCATCCAGGTGGCTCAGTCAGCTAAGCATCCAATTCTAGATTTCAGCTCAGATCATGATCTCAGGGTTGTGAGATCGAGCCCCAAATGGGCTCACACTAGAGGTGGAGCCTGGTTAAGATTCTCTGTCATCTACTCCCTTTCACTCCCTCTCTCTCTCTAAAAAAAAAAAAGGGAGGGGGAGAAGGTATTTGTTTTTTAAATGAGAATCTCTCACTTAAATTTTAATGGAGAAAAATTAGGCAATATGGACTAAAATTGGTACATTAACTTGAGAATTAGTATTTTTCAATGAAGTGGACTCTTAGAAGATCATTTGTGCATTTTGCATATGTCAACCTATTTTTCAATCTGTATGAGTAAATTCATGCTACATTTATTGACCTTCCATCTTCTGATAGTTAAATACTCTATATGAATCATATACAAAGAGGGTAGGTGATGATTGTTATTCTCCATGCTTTTCCCTGCAGTTAGATGTTCAGTGTGTGAGGATTGTTCTGTATATTTTATAAAGATTTTCTCTTTAGAATTGTATTGGCTTCTAGGGGCACCTGGGTGGTGCAGGCAGTTAAGTGTCTGACTCTTGGTTTCAACTCAAGTCATGATCTTGGGGTCTTGAGATTGAGTCTCCACTCAGTGTGGAGTCTGCTTCAGATTTTCTCTTCCCCTCTCTCTCTTAAATAAACAAATCTTAAAAAAAAAAAAAGAAGAAGAAGAAGAAGTATATTGGCTTCTAAAGTTTATCTTGGCTGAGGACTTCAACTGACTGGGTCTCACCTCTATGCACTTTTTAGAACAATTTTTCACAAGCCTTTGAAGAACTACCTACATAAACTGAAGAGATTTGCAAAGTGCCAAGACCAGGTCTTAAAATAATCTTTCCTTACTCCTCAAAATGAACAGAAAGATAGAAATACATAATATGTGTTTTTCACAAAAATATTATCCACATACTACAGGTAAGATTCTAAAATTCACAAATATAACCACATTATCCATTATAAATGTAAATATTCTACAAAGCTACTATGAAGTTTATAAAAAAAATGAATGTTTAATGTTTTCTTTTTACTAGTTGTCAACTTCACTAACTTCAATAAGGGTCTAATATTAATACAATTATATAAAAAATTGTTCCTACTATGCTTTTTCAAAGATTCACAATCATGGTGTGATTCACATAAAAGCAGGCAGCTGAATCTGACTTCCCCAGTACATATAGCTACTCCCCTGACTACAGTGAATTTGGAAATGAGCAAAAAACCCCAGCATAACTGGGAAAAAAAGAAGTCTGATAAAACAGATTTTAATAAACAGCAAAAATCTTTGTTAGGTCATCAGTTTATATTTAAAAATATTTATAATTATTCCTATCTCAACTATATCTTATTAGTGAACAGTCCTAGAAAATGATAATTAAGCTTTCTGCATTATTTAATAATCCATTGGCTTTAAACATATATTCTTTACTTTCAAGGAAACTGGAGCATAAGTGTTATATGAGATGACCTGCATGCAGAGAAATTATCAGAATAAAATGCTTTAGTCTGCTTATAGACAGATTTAGTGCTCAATGTTTTTAAAGTCTCCTTTTGAGGGCGGCTGGGTGGCTCAGTGGGTTAAAGTCTCCTTTTGAAAAGAAAGTATTTTAATTTCTAAGGCACCTGGGTGGCTCAGTCAGTTAAGCATCCAACTCTGATCTCAGCTCAGGTTTGATCTTAGGATCATGAGTTCAAGCCCTACATTGGTGCCTGGGTGGCTCAGTTGGTTAAGCATCTGCCTTCGGCTCAGGTCATGATCCCAGGGTCCTGGGATTGAGCCCTACATAGGGCTCCCTGCTCAGCAGGAAATCTGCTTCTCCCTCTCCCTCTGTCTCTCCTCCCAGCTTGTGCTTTCACTCTGCTCTCTCTCTCTCAAATAAATAAAATCTTTTAAAAAATTAAATTAAAATTTAAAAAAATTAAAAATATTTTAAATTCACATGTATATTTATATTTACATTATTTAAACATTTTTTAAAATTTCAAGGCAAGTTAAGTTTGTTATGTTTTTGCATGCACACATACACACACCAGTATTCCATGGAGACCAAATATGGTGATTTTTTTCTTTTAAGATTTTATTTATTTATTTGAGAGAGAGACAGAGACAGCAAGAGAGCACAAACAGGGAGGAGAGGGAAAAGCCAGCTCCCTACTGAGCAGGGAGCCCCGTGTGGGGCTCCATCCCAGGACCCTGGGATCATGATCTGAACCGAAGGCAGATGCTTAACCGACTGAGCCACCTAGGTGCCCCTGTTGTAGTGAGTTTTGTTAAAGATATCCATACTATCAGATTAAAAAGTCCTTCAATAATGGATTATCTCCTAAGTTATTGCTTGAAAGACAAGAACATTTCAGAATGGTGAATACTGGTCTGCTTCCTCAGATTCTCTTTGTTTGCATTTACTTCTCATGATTAAATAATTTAAATTTAATTTTAATCTATTTCTAAAATAGTTTCCAGAATTTATACAGAAAGTTTTTTAAGCGAGATCAGTGGGGATAGAGAACATTTTTTAATTGATTACACACAGTTTCATCTTTAAAACTGCCACAACATCACCTCTTTTTTGAAGGCTCAGCAGAAACAGCACCAAGGACATAGCTTATTTACGACTCTAGCAGAAAGCTAGGAAAGCACGAAAATTGTCTTTGCACTCCCAAGCAGAGTTGCATAGGACAAGTGGCAATGCCAGGTTTCTTACTGTGAACTTCTTCATAGGTGAGATAAGCCGAATGCTTAATGAAAAATTGTTTAAAGCAAAGTTTAATTCATCTGCTTCCATACACGTAGCGTATCTCAGTCTACCTGTTGGTCATGGTTAGCCAACTGCCTTTAGGGTAGCCGCTCAAAATTCTCTTTCCAAACTTTTCAAACTTCAAGCTTATTTTTTTTTTAA
>ML097082.1:0-14965 GCA_003697995.1 Taxidea taxus jeffersonii | reverse complement strand
ACATGCAAGTTAGGACTAATGGGAACAGGGGTCAGAGAGGAATTGAGCTTAAATTTATGCCCTAAACTCATGTAATTATATCACACCTGCTATTGCATGAGGAGATAGGATGGCCTCAAATGTGCTGTTCCTTTTCAAAGCCTTGTTCCCACTCGTACAAGGAAAAGGATCCTTATAGTAAATAGTAATCAACAAAGTTTGAGAGTCAAGTCTGGGAAAACACATAGGATTATGGTAGTTTAAGTAAACATATTTTACACACTTAAAACATCAGGCTCTGCACCAGGTGCAGTATTGCCCAGAGGAGTGCTGAACCCTCTGGCAATAGAGGGATCAAGGCCCTGCTGTGTAAGTTCCTCACTCCCACCCCTGAAGTTGAGGGGTCGAAGGAGGAGCCCAGGATTAAAACTGGCCATAATGATTGGCAAAATAAATGATCAGCTCCATAAGACTCAGAGCTGTTTTTTGTCAGCCCTGGTCTGTCCCCAGTGTCTAGGTGCTTAGGAAATATTTGAGTGAATGAATTGAAGTGATCTGCAACACAAAGGAAGGTATAACGTTAATAGGCAACTTAAATCTCTCTGAAATAGGGCATACTCTCTCAAGATAAATTTAAAAAATAAACAATCCAGACATTGATTTTCTGTGCCATCATATTTAAAGAGGACAGGGTTTAAACATTTTAGATAATGTTAAATTGAGTTTACTAATATATGACATAATGCTTAAGGGAAAATTCTACTGCTTTCAGGCAATGCAGACACATTTTTAAATGAAAATATTTATAAAGCACCTTTCAGTGGGTTGCATGTCCTTGCCATCACACAGAAAAATGAAAGAGCAAAGCTTATGTGGTGGATTGGGTTGTTTGAATGTATCCAGCACCCCAGCACGCCCGCCTATCGCGGGACAGTCTTGGTCTGAGTGTTGCTTCCCACCTCAGAAGTGAAAATGGCTGGAGACACCTGAGTGGGAGCTTACAGTCCAGGCTTGACCAATTGGGCATTTCCAACCAGGGCTTCAAAAGACACAGGGAGCTGAGAAACTACTAGTAACAAAAGTCGGCAGCTGCAGTTGCTCACCAGAGAGAGACGTGGAGTCCAGCGGCAGCAGCGTTGTGAGTCCTGTGCTGAACCGTCTGGCAGAGACAATACAACTCCAGCCTTGGTGACCACTAGTGGCAGTGCCGGTGGAAACCATTAAGAGTACTCAACAGTCATGACTGGCTGTGCTTCCTGCTCTTGGGCTGACCTCCAGTTGCCCATATCAATTTTCTCTTCTTAATCCCCCAAATTCCAGAATGATTATATGGACAACTTTCAAACAGATTCATTTTCTCTTCAAGTTAGCCAAAACCATTTTCTTTATTTAATTTAATTTAATTAATTTATTTATTTGAGAGAGAGAGAGAGAGAGCACATGAGAAAAGGAGGAGAGGCAGAGAAAGAGGGATAAGCAGGCTCCCTGCTGAGCAGGGAGCTGACTTGGGGCTCTATCCCAGAACCCTGAGATCATGACCTGAACTGAAGGCAGTCATTTAATGGACTGAGCCACCCAGGTGCTCCAAAAAATAATTTTCTTTACATAAAACCCTGACTGATATACCTTGCCATTTGTGATACAAGTTCATGTCCTCTACTTTAATTTAATTTAATTTAACTTATTTATTTGAGAGAGAGAGCACACACGCCTGGGGAGGGTTCGAGGGAGAGGGAGAAGCAGACTTCCCGGCTGACCAGGGAGCCAGACTTGGGGTTCCATCCCAGGACCCTGGGATCATGACCTGAGCCGAAGGCAGACATTTAACCAACTGAGCCACCCAGGCACTTCACAATAATTTTAATATTACTCAGAGAAAACACACAAAATGGGCACATGATCCCTTAACTTCCAGATTTGCCACTCTAACTTGGAGAAAAAAAAATTCTGTGAATTGTGGGGTGAATTAATTAATTGTTAAGAAGAAGTTATTCTAATTTGTCTTGGCACCATGTAAGCTGTTATTTATGTAGACAGCAGTGCAGACCGTAACAGCCGCAGATGACTCTACATTTCACTCAAAATCCGACTGTGCTGCATCATACAGTTCCAGACGATGCCGCATCAGACCATGCATCCTTACTACAAAGGCATGTTTCATTTTTAACCAGGTAACTCACCTCTCGGGATTATGATGTTGATGATGTTTTTAATCTATACACTGATGTTACTTTCCTGTGACTCGTAAGTAGCAGCTGAGCAGGGACATGTCAATGCTAATTCATCATCTGAACATCCTTCTGGGTCATACATAAACATAAAACCGACCAACTTGTGTATGCTAAAGATATTTAAAGGGCTACATCACATCATCATAATTTTAGAGGGAGAAAATTAGATGCTATTCCAAATGGTTTCTCTTTGTTGGAGGAGAAAAAAAAAAAAAAGAAATGATATACATAGATGTATCTCATCTACTGCAGAAAATTTTCTAATTCTATGTATACCCATAATTGCACTTAAATTGTCTTTCCCTCATTAATTCAGGGACTTTGTCATCTCAAGAGAAATTTAAACTTTAATAATGAAAAAAAGGAATAAAAACATTCCTGATCTTAAGTGGCAGAAAGAGACACCAAAAGAAATGTTTATTCTCCAAAGGGTCCAAATGTAAAATATTGACCATGATTCCTACTGGCAATACAAGGGGATTCTTGTCATTTAGAAGGTTTTTTTGTGCTACACACTATTAAGTCTAATGGTTTATTTTTAAGAGGAGGGAGCCAGAGAAGGAGCCATCCCTCAGTTGTTTTCTACAAACCTGAATCATGTTCAATGATGATATCTGCTGCTTTTTTTTTTTTAAAGAAAAAAGTGCTTTATTGCTTGTGGATTCTTAGTCCATCTTTATGAATTTGTGATTCTGGGTACTAAAAAAGAAGGGGATATGTCACCTCCTTAATTAAGAAAGAATTAATTGTTCATTGGCCCTAATATTGTCTCTAAAGAACAGATGGGCTCTCTCTTTTGACTTCTCCCTGATTACCATTCAGTGGTTATTAAACTTCTGCACAATTCCTAGTCACCCAACTGCCCTTATCTACTTATTTGGAACTATTTTAAGTTACTTATGTGTAACTATTTTACCATCACAATTTAAATAAATAATAATTTGCACACAGAAATAACTAGTAAAGATCTATTTAGGAGAGAAAGGGAATATAGCTTTTATCAAAATGTTCCGAATGTACAGATAAATGTCTTCAAGTTCAACTATATCACATGAAGTTCATTCATTATTTGGTTAAGTGGCTTAAAAGTTGAGAACTATAAAATATAGAGAAGATTGATATAACTTAACACATAGGATAAATAATAATTGGTAATATTTAATGAGTTGAATATCAACATTAAAAATTTGTAAGTTTATTACTACAAAAATTGCATAAAAAGATATGACATTAAGAAAAATTAAAGCCACAATAAATTTCTACAAGAATTAACATAGTTAATTTAAAATTATTATTTCTGAGGCGCCTGGTCGGCTCAGATCATGATCCCAGGGTCCTTGATGTGGAGCCCCACATCAAGCCCCACGTGGGGCTCTCTGCTCAGTGGGGAGCCTGCTTCTCCCTCTCCCCCTACCCCTCTTTTGTTCTCTCTCTCTCTTTCACAGATAAATAAATCTTAAAAGAAATTATTATTTCTGATATGTACTTGCTTCTATTACCACAAGAAATAGCAAAATAATAATAAAAAAACTAATGGACATGAAAGAGATTTTGGGACAATATGACCATTTAAAAAAGAAAATTTAAGTGTGATCATTTAAAAAAATGATGAAACTAAGAAATCATCATATAAATTGAACTGCCTAGGATCACAGAAGTAGGTGGGGCAAAGTCAAACTAGGTCTGGTTACCTATAAATCAAGGGCATTTATTCACATCACTACCTAGACTTCACCTCAGCCGTGTTTGCTTCTCAGTCACTTATATCATGAGAACGTTACTGAAAGCAAGTAAGAGTTAATAGCAAGTTTGTTCGTTTTAAAGTATTGAAAGGGACATGTGGCATTTTGTTCCTATTTCACTGCCAAAGCCCATCTCATGGCCACCCAAACTTTAGGAGGCAGGAAGGGATATCTTCCCGTGTGCCTAGAAGGAAAGAGAGATATTTGGTGAGCAGCGTTAATGACTATATTATATATATATATATAAGAGCTATTCCCTCGAGCTTTGCAGGGAAAATAGTCACTTCATTATACATTCACTGAATAATGAATATTCATGTATCTGTGAAACTATTACCAGAAGACAGAAGGCTAATGAAATTTGGTATCTGAGTATACCTATCTGCTTCATGAAATATATTACTAAGCAGATTTTTAAATAGTTAACATGCAAAACAAAACAAAGTACCCTAGAATTTAAAACCAGATTTTGAAATCCCATATTGATTGGAAGACATAATTTCTTCAAAAATATACTTGTTTACTAAGTAATGCTTGCTTTTCCCCTCAATGCAGCTTTACCCAACTTAGTAATGAAGTCAGTGCAGAAAAACTAGGCTATAGGTATTTTTTTTTTCCTGTTTTACTGAAAACCCATCATGGTTTGAGGGAAGTAACTAGAGAAACAATGAAATGCCCTACCTGTAGAGAAGCTCTAGCCCTCTGAATGGGGAATATCAAGATTGTCACTAAAAACACCAAACGCTTTGAGGGGAAAAAATGCTAGAAGCCAAATAAATTGCACCTTCACTGCTTAGAATGTATGTGCTATGTCAGCTCATTTAAACATTTGTTGTTTTTCAGGGGCTGTGCAGCTTATACAATGTTAATATCTGAAAACAACCACTTACACAAAGACCAATGATATTATGGATATTTTGACAATTTTAAGAATGTAATTTACCCAAGGTCTTAAAAAGCTAACCAACTGGGGTATGGAGAGGGTGGTTGGGTTATGGACATTAGGGAAGTATGTGCTATTGTGAGTGCTGTGAAATGTGTAAGCCTGACAATTCACAAACCTGTACCCCTGGAGCAAATAATACATTATAGGTTAATAAAAATAATTAATAAAAATGGTCGATAAATGTATGAGAAAAAAGCCAACCAACTGAAGTGTGTGTGTGTTTTTTAAGATTTTATTTATTTATTTGAGAGAGCGAGAAAAAGTAAGAGTGAGCATGAGAGGGGAGAAGGTCAGAGGGAGAACCTGACCCTCCAAAGAGCTGAGAGCTAGACGCGGGACTCTATCTGGGGACTCCAGGATCATGACCTGAGCCGAAGGCAGTCACTTAACCAACTGAGCCACCCAGGTGTCCCCCAACTAAAGTTTTCATGGAACAAGAAAAGCTTGAGTCAGAAATACTTAAAGTTTACATTTGAGCTTTTCTATTATTAGCTGGGTGGCAAGTCATGTAATCTCTCTGGCCACGTTTCCTTTTCTATGAACTAGGGATACTTTTATCCATATCACAGGACTGTTGAGGGGATGATTCATTCACTCACCAAATGAGATATTTAATAAGCCTCTCCATGTGCCATGCACTGTGCTAGATATGAGGGATACGATGAAGCACAGAGCAGAGAAGAGAGGAGCTAAATCCATAGACTCCCCAAGGGAGTCTATTTTGATAAAGAAGTAGGGTACTCAGTGTGAGAGTTACTGAGGAGTCCACTTTGGATGGGAGGATCAGAGGGCTCTCTAAGAAGCTGAGATTGGGAGGATGCTGATGAGCCAAGCCTAGCCAAGAGCTTAGAGGAAAGGCCAGGGAAGCAGAGGAAATACCAAGCATTCAGGGCTAGAAACTGACTCAGGGAGATGGCGAAGGACCAGCGATGCTGGTGCCCTGCCCCGCCCCACCCTGCTCTCACCCTGCCCCTGCCCCAGCCTACTCAGACTCCCATAGTCATTCTGCTTTGCAGAGAAGCACCTCACTGGATATGTGCTAACAGCTGTAATGAGTTTCAATGGCAGCAAATCCAGTGAGCAAAATAGTAACCAATAAGAGCCTTTGGGGGAAATTCATCGTTAGTGTTAATATAATCATTTAAGCCTAAGTGCCGGAGACATTTTCAAAGAGGAGAAAAAAAGTCATCTTGAATACAGTTACCTAGGAATACATAATCTTGGAACAGGTCATCAATTCTAAAACATTCAAATAAAAAGGAGTCTGGCTCTTGCCTCTCTACAATTTAATTAGTAGGTTAATTGTCTGGATTAACGTTCCACTTTATAAAGAAACGTTCTAACAATAATATTCCTTTTAGTCAAAATAACATTCAGGTTCAGTTACTGAATCTCAGAGAGGAATAGCCAAGGCTGCTAAATTGTCCAGTATGAGCTGAACAAATACCTTGCTTACAAAAGTTTGCAGCCTGATGCCCCTACAGGTGTTTGTATATTTTACATGTGTTGTTAACTTCACAGAGAAATTGCTTTGAGGAAAACAGACATTCATAGACCATCCAAATAAAATCATCTTTAGGAGATGCAGTAACAGAGCTCCATCACTACACCCCATGCACCATTTTGATCAAGTACTCCAGTCAGGAGCTACGCAATGGCCTTCTGATTCAACATCCATAAAATGCAAATGTACGAAGACAAACATGTATTGAAGACCAGAAATATCCCAAGCACCATTCCGGTTTACAGGTTAGAGCAGATTCTAAGTCATCGTCAAGGAAAAATGCTCCATCACTTTCGAGGTTGAAAACTCTGTGGACAGTGGACAGATCTGTACCCCATGTTATGACCCTTTGACAAAGATCTATAGGACACCAGACTGAAGTACCCAAGTGTTCATCATTAAATCATGACACTTTTATTAATCTCAAATGACTGAGATGAGATAAAATATGAAACAAAAAGCACTGCAATGCTAAGCTCGTTCCTATCGTTCCAAATACGATAAAAATCGAAAGTTTTCTTTTACAGTTCCCCAGAAAACCATTGTTCAGAGATTGTGCCTGTATTTGGCTTGACCAGTGAATAAATAAAGCTGATAGCATCAAAATATTCTTACATTTGGATTGTTATTCCACCACGCGATGTGAATATTATATATCTTCATATATACTCATGTATGTCCATATGCCATTGGATAGACAGACACCTTTCAATGTATCCTGCTTAGTAAAGCTCTCAATATTGTCAGACCTTCTTTGCTTCACTTTTGAAAGTGAAAGCTTAACATCCTTTCTTTGCAACGTAGAAAATGATTCTGGATGTGAGGAGGATGGGGAGGAGCAAGGATAAAAGAATGATTTAGGTTTTCTATCATATAAGTTTTCCATGAATTCACTAATTACCTGCTCAGTTTTTCTACAGCTATCCTGAAACTATGTCTTCCTTCATCTTTAAACAAATTTTTTGAATAGCTTAGAAACTATGATGTGGCTTTTCTCACAGTGGATCCTTCAGGTTCCAAGGACTGATACCAGTGGGAAGCCTGTTTCTGCTCATTTTGGCTGTTCCTTGGCATTTGTCCAGAAGCCTAAAAAGAAACAGACTTCCTTTCCGTTCCATCTATCACAGCCACAGAATTATATAATAACATGTCAAAATAATGACTTGGAGGCACTGTGAAATCCTGCAATGCCTTCCAAAGCTTCCAAGAAAGATGTAAGGTTTTTTTTTTTTTTTTTAACAAGTATATTTTGTAGACCTGTAATACTTTAAAAATTGAAAATCGATATATGGTGTTATGGTTGAACATAATATTAAAAGATAGTATCAGGACATTCTTCAACTATTCAAAAGAAAGTGGCATTTTCCACACTTGCTCATTCTATCTGGGATCATTTCAGCTTTGGAAAATGGTAAGAGCCTGCTTGTAATCAGAACAAAAGGATGATTGAATGACAATTTAAGTATCTATACAAAAACAGCATTAACTGGCATGGAATTTCTCCTGTCAAAAGCTGAATCCCCTTTGCTATTAAAGCTTTCAGATGTTTTCTAACACGTGATATAAAAATTTTGCATTCTCTATTTTTAAAATAAAATGTGTTAATTTTTCACAACCAAGGCCACACATAGAGAATTTCCTGACCGAACATTAAAATGATAACATGTCTTTTCTGAATATACATGCTTATTGTATAGAGAGGTTAGAAGACAGAGAAGTATGAAGGAGAAAATGAAAATCTATACCTTCACCTTCCAAAGATAACTGCTCTTCATATTCTGGTACATTTTGTTTAAAGTTTTTGTTTTGAAAGAGTTTTAGACTTATGGAAAAGTTGCAAAAATAGCACGGAGGGTTATCTTATATGTTTCACACAGCTTCCCTTCATGTTCATAACCTTGAATATGGTTAATAACCACAGTGCAATTACCAAAACTAAGAAGTCGACATTGGTACAATACTATCAACTAAACTACAGACCGTACTCAAATTTTTCCAGTTTTTCTATTAATGTCCTCCTGTTCCAGGATCCTCCAGGAGGCCTTCTGAAATGGCAGGCTTCGGGACAGTAGTAAGATTGGGGCATCTTTAAGGACTTTGTATTCCCATAGGATGGACCATCTTTCATCCCACATGTGAAGAAGTTTGGACATCTGTGGCAACCGTGACTGCAAGGAGCCCAAGACTTTTTGGATGTCTGTGAACTCTCCTTCAAATCTCTCACAACCAAATGGTTCATTGATCCTCTAGAGTTAAATGAAAAGAATCTCAAATTTCCCTGCTCTTCTTTGGATTCCTGATCCTCTTTAATTTTAGAGCCAACTTTCCAGTTTTGAAGTTGAAAAGACTGGAGGACGTAGCCAGTTTACAGCTTCAAAAAAATAAATGAAATGGAGAAGATAAGGCTGTCTCGAGGCAGTATAGTCATAGAGTATCTTCCCGCTGAAATGTATAATTCCCTTTAAAAAATTGTTAAGGGCAGATGGGAGAAGAAAAAAAAAGATAAGGATGATGCCATCTGCCCACTTTTTTTTCTAAGGCAAGTGCTGAAGATTTCTCAAGTAAAATAAGAATATGCAATTTTACCTTCATGCAGGGATTCTTTTTTTTTTTTTTAAGATTTTATTTATTTATTTGACAGACAGAGATCACAAATAGGCAGAGAGGCAGGCAGAGGGAGGGGGTGGGAAACAGGCTCCCCACTGAGCAGAGAGCCGGATGTGGGGCTCGATCCCAGGTCCCTGAGATCATAACCTGAGCTGAAGGCAGAGGCTTAACCCACTGAGCCACCCAGGGACCCCCCATACAGGGAATCTTATTTCAGTCCAGTAGGAAATGGTTTTCTACCCATGTGAAAATGCTCTTCTCAGCCAGAGATCAAAGATTGGAGCCAGAGATGTGAGCAGGGGTGGGGCAGAAAGAGCACACAGGCTGAATCAGGCAGCCAGGATTTGAATCAGCCTTCCCTCAATGACCAGCTAAGTGACTTTAAGGAAGTCACCTAATCTCGCCAGCTCTCTATTTTCCTACCTGTAAAGTAACACAGATCTCACAGGTTGTTATAAAGTTCAAATAAAACATTTGTGCCTGGTTCTAGGTTTTCTAGAAATGTTAACTGAACCAGAAAATGACCAGTTATATGTGGTTCAACATCCTTTGCCTTTAAGGCAATGCCCGTGATCGCCCTTCATGCATGTTGGTTTTGTTTCCTGGCTACTTGACAGTAAGGTGGACATCATAACTCTGGAGAAGGGAAATTTGTCTCCCATGGATGGCAGCTCGTGCCCTAGAGCTGATGCTTTACAGCCAATTGCATATGAATAGGAAGATACACTAATGTCTACAGCAGAATTATGGCCAAAGAGTAGATATAGAGAATGTCATTCTCTGGGTGGGAAAGAATACAACCATAGCCTGATGCCTCAGATTAAGCTCTATTAAAAAACAAAACAAAACAAAACAAAACCACAACAAAGCCTGAGCCCTGGGTGTCATATATATATATTCAGTCCCTGAACTTTACCTCTGAAACTAGTAACTGAAACTATATATATATATGTATGTATGTATATATAATCAATACCTGAACTTTACCTCTGAAACTTTACCTCTTAAATTTAACTGAAGTTGAATTTAAAACATGTGACAAAAAAATTAAAAAATAAAATGAATAAAAACCCCAAGTCTCTTTAGGGAACTTTCTCAAGACTACTTTTTTCTTTTTTAATTACAATTGGACTTTAAAAAAATTGCAGCTATTGAAAAGAGCTGCAAAATATAAAAAAGAATTTTGTTTAAGAGAACATTTTCTTGCCGCTTTGAAAGTTAGCTGACTTCATGGAAGCTTGTTGTTTAATTAAAATTTTCTTAGTTAAATCTCATTAGCAACAAACCTGTATCATTAATAAAATTTCCTATTTGTTGCCTTAACTAAAATAGGATAACTATATAATTTATTATCCAGACTGAAGTGCTTTGGGGAGGAAAAGTGGGCTTCATTAATAATTATGCTGGGACCATAAAACATATTTAGAGATGGTTTGGGAATACGTGGACAGAGGGCTACTCTAACTTTCCAGAAAGGTCAACTCGCCTGATCCCTAATGTCTAAAAGGATTGCACAAGTATGCTGTGAGAGAAAGTGGGGCTGTTCAGAAACACACTGAACATTCTTTTCCTCCTTGAACTGGAAGATTTGCATGGAATTTTTAACTGTTATTCTAGGAAAAATTCTTCAGACCGAAACTGTCCCTAGATTTCAAAGCAGGAACAGATTTTTCATACTGATGGCCTACACTTTGATTTACTGTTTGCTTATGCATTAGAGACAGCCTGCCAATTTTGTGATGATTAGATTTGAACCTAATCATAACGGCACCCTCATCCCCTGGGAAAGGACACATTATTTTCAAAAGATCTGAGAGTACATGGTTAAAAGACAAATGTGAGCTTTCAGATCATGTGTAAAGGGAAACAGAGTGCCTATGTATATATTACATTCTATAGATATTTCTGTTTAAATATTACAGTGTATACAGTATATATTTGAGTCTGTTAGATTTATCTGTTAGATTTAGGCACTAATCTGTTAGATTTAGGTATGGTGGGACTTGTCTTGATATTGTACAGTATTCCTTTTGTCAGATAATTTGCTTAATAACATAATAACATAAACATCCTCAGTAATTGTTATTATATGTAACTCACAGTTATTTAAAATGTTCTACTAATGGCCTGTCCCCTTTTCCAGGATTCAGAAAAGGCCTATTCAAGATTCCTATGTCCACTTTGAAAATTCACGACTTAGCTATACCTTCTAATTAGTTACATTACTGGAGACACTAAAAGATTAAAAAAAGATTAAAAAAAAGAAATGATTGCATTTTAAAATCCTTGATTCATAAGTTTTTTGTCAAAAGCCACATACTATATATTGAACTTGTTTATCCCCAGTTGCGCTTCCAAATTCAATTTTCCCTTCTTTTTTATATGATTCACTCATTTTATAATCCAAGTAATATTTTGAACTACCTTCTATATCCTGAGCATGATTATCGGGGGGAGAGGACAAAGGAAATAAGACATGGGTCCAGTGTCAAGGGGCTCACTACCTCATTTCTGTTCTTTAGAATAAGGTAACAGGGCAAGGAATAGGACTGTGTTTCATATGTGCTCAGAATTCAGGAAAAAAAAAAAAATCACCCTGCAAAATATGCAAATTCTAAGCTACTTTTGAAGTCTAGCTATTTAAAAGGTCAAAAAAAGTGTTTTCCCCTCCAGAGCTAATAGAGATGGAGGGATATCTGCCAAGCAAAGAGGTTCAATTTGACCATGTATTCATTAGCTTCTCCATATCCTGCCACTCTCCTTAGACAAGAGGAGCTACTTACTGAATGTTCTGAGGGCGGTCAGGCTGAATGAATGCATTTCCTAAAGGAGAAATCCCATTTTTCACTGATATTTAATTATTTCTTTTATTTTTTTTTCCTGTATTAAACAAAGGTCTTGATAAATGGTCTTTGCAAAACCCACCTATTTACCACCTTCATGAATGTTAGATTATACAAAATTTCATTTCAGAGTAAAATATCTTTAATGCAAATGTTCTTATATAACTAATTTTGTATAAGAGATGGATTATGAATTTAGATATTTCATTAACAAAGAACCACTGACTGAGCATAATTGGTAATTTATACTCTCCCTGTGAAGACAAACAGACTGGCCAAAATTCATCAAATTAATAAACATTTGGGTAAAAATGACTTACCCAAGGTTGATTTAAAATACTGTATATTGGGCGCCTGGGTGGTTCAGTGGGTTAAGCCTCTGCCTTCGGCTCAGGTCATGATTCCAGGGTCCTGGGATCGAGTCCCACATCGGGCTCCCTGCTCGGCAGGGAGCCTGCTTCCCCCTCTCTCTGCCTGCCTTTCTGCCTACTTGTGATCTCTGTCGGTCAAATAAATAAATAAAATCTTAAAAAAATAAAATAAATAAAATAAAATACTGTATATTAAATTTCCTGTAGTTCAAAGTCGAAATTCAAAACTAAACTCTGAAAAGCTGGCCAGAACATTTAAGAACAAACTGACATTTCCAAAATTATAAAGAGGCAAGGTTAGAAAGAAACAATATGAAAAATAAGTGCATAAATAATTTAAATAATCCCCAAACTAAAATATAGAGAGATAGATTGTATGAGATTTCAGTAACTGATATAAACAGACAGAAATAGGAAAATAGCTCCACGAAGAGAGCATACCCTTAGGAGATTGTCTCGAGTGTTATGGCTTGGGTTTTTTCTGCTTCCCAGACAAAAGCAGGTCATAAATGGATCTTTATCCAAGGGGCAAAGTGGCTTAGCATCCGTGTCTCCTTGCTGGTCATTCATATCCATCAACATTATACCAGACAAATCTATGAGCTGACTTGTTATAGTGACTGTCGGAGAGTGACTACCAAGTGATGGTAATTTACAAGAGAGAGGGCATTCTTCAGCGGAGCTAGGACTTTCTCCAGGGAAGACAGAGCCTTCCTAAAGCTGTTCGATGTTGGAGTCCCTTGTTACCAAATAATCACACACTTCTCCCGTCTGAGTTTTGAACAAATTGAGAAGTGGGCTCGAGAGTCAGATAGTGATCAAACCATCTACTGAAATTTCATTAAAGCTGGATTAGAGCATTCCCTTGGACCCTAGAACAAAAATATGCCTCTAATTCTTTCTCCTCTGCACTCCCAGCTACTCACCCAGTCGGGGGCAAAGAAACTGGGCAGGAGGGCCGGCTTTCTTCTCATCAAGAAAGAGGGACATGTGAGGCTTCTAAAGTGAGCCAAAGAGAAGACGAGGAACAGAGGGAAAGAAAGATAAGTGACACATGAGCTGGGCACTTTGGGTTATGTTAGGCAATTAACTTTGCCTAACAATTAACAATTAATTTTTAATTAACAATTAATTTTGCCTAACATGACCCACTGGTTAGATAAATCACCTTCTTAGAGAAGAGGAGCTGTTCCTACCTCAACCTTTACAGAGGGTTGAAGTCTCTGGTCAGTGGGTGGGGGAGAATATAAGAAGGAAGGATGGTGAACTTTACATAGAGGTTGAGGGAAAAAATGCAGATCCTCTAAACCAAATGCAATAAGAAACAAAAAAACCTCTTCAATAGGTTGTACTTTCTCTATCTATATAAACTCTGACTACACACACACACACACACACACACACACTGAATTCTGGTACAAAACATTTGGCTTCTCATTATTACTTAAATGTTTCACATGTGTATCTTCCTTCCCTGATTATACATTATAAATATATAATTTATATATTATAGATTGTAAATATATAATTTCCAAAAGACAGTATAGTGCAGCAAAAGCATCTGGGCTTCAGGTTTCCAGAGAACTGGGTGCACATTCCAGTTCTGCCATTTGTCAGGTGTGTGAACTTGGATGAGCTATTTAACTCTGCAGAGGCAAATCTCATCATCTATTAAATGGGTTAACTCCTAGGACTGTTATGGGGCATAAAAACAGTAATGCGTATAAAACATCTACTGAATGTGCATTAGTCATACTGACACTTGTATTTTTCCCCCACAGAAGGTGTTAGCTATCTCTTTTGAATTCTGTGCATTGTCAAAAGTGTCAAAAGATTTAATGAATAGTGAGATCCCTTGTCCCTGCCTGGGAGCCAGTGCTGAGCAGATAGCACTTTCTCTTGTATGGCTTTGGAATACTTGTATATCTTTAGTGTTTGAGTATTCTTGTCTGGTCAATTAGAAATAATCTGCTTTTCAAATTAGATATACTTTGTGAAACTATGCCAGTACTTGCAGTTAATTGTTTCTAAGAACAACTAGAACAACTGAAGACTTATTACAAGGGTACAAAGTTTCAGTTACACAAGATGACTACATTCAAGAGATCTAAGGTACAACCTGTTGACTGTAGTTAACAATATTGTACTGTACCCTTGAAATTTGCTAAGCAGGTAGATCTTAAGTGCTCTCCTGGTAGCTATGGCTACATTAGCTTCTTTCTGGTGGTCATTTCACAATGTGTATACTTATCAAAACATCAAACTGTACACATTCAATATATGAAATTTTGTCAGTTATAGCTCAGTAAAGCTAAAAAAATTACAGCTGTTTAATTATGTTGGCCAATATCTATAGATTTGATGAGCCACCAAGAGGGGAAGTGGAGGTGGTGGGAGTAGTATGGAGGAAATAGATTATGAATGAACTGAAATGGATACAAATTGAATGTGTCCGTTATTAAGTTAGGAATATAGGAAGATCAAAGAAAATGGCATTTTACTGTCTCATGTAAAGCAGACTACTCTCAAGTAATATGTTCTGGTCAGTATGTGTCAAATGAGTTTCTCCCAGGAGGAAATTTTGTTGTCCTTCATTGGTAAAGGAATTCTCAGTGGGAATGCTCCTCAGCAGTCTGGTTTTTCAAATATTCATGGAATACGGTGATAATTTTGCAGAGGTTTCACAAGTAGATCAAAATATGTGATGAATTTTGTGGAATGAAATATATTCAACTAAAAAAA
>RCUC01100695.1:0-15961 GCA_003697995.1 Taxidea taxus jeffersonii | reverse complement strand
TTTTTTTTTTATTATTCATTTGACAGAGACAGATCACAAGTAGGCAGAGAGGCAGGCAGAGACAGAGAGAGGGGGAAGCAGGCTCCCTGCTGAGCAGAGAGCCCAATGTGGGGCTCGATCCCAGGACCTTGGGATCATGACCTGAGCCGAAGGCAGAGGCCTTAAGCCACTGAGCCACCCAGGTGTCCCTGTCATTCACTCTTAAAATCATGGTTGGACAAGCCACGTTTCAGGTGGGTATTACTGAATATGAACTTGGTCCAAACATAGGTTAGAAAGAAGCTGTGCAAAAACAACTCTGTCCCAAGAGGTTTTATACCCCAGTTGGACAGATAAGATATACCCCTGAAATCAGGAACCTCCTAGACAATCAGTAGGACTGCCTTTCTGGCCTATTTGGAGGCATATGGAGGTATGGGGCCTTGTGACAAGTTTGGTGTCAGTTTTAGGCCAAACATTTAATTGTCCATGCAAGATGCTCCAGAACTCTCTTTCCCTCTGGCACAATGACCAACACCATCTGTTGGTGTCATTTTGAGTCCCTGAGTGTTCACTATGAGCAGTGCCCTCTGCCAATTCTTGATGGACACTTAGCAGGAATGAGAAATCAACTTGTTTTTATCTTAAGCCATTCAGTGTTGGAGGTTGTTTGTTACCACAGCATGACCTGAGTTATTCTTTTTTTTTTTTTTTTTTTTTTAAAGAGAAAGAGCACCAGGGGTACCTGGACTGCTCAGTCATTAAGCGGCTGCCTTTGGCTCAGGTCATGATCCCAGGGTCCTGGGATGGAGCCCTGAATTGGGCTCCCTGCTCAGCAGGAAGTCTGCTTCTCCCTCCCCCATTCCCCCTGCTTGTGTTCCCTCTATTGCTGTGTCTCTCTGTCTCTGTCAAATAAATAGATAATATCTTAAACAACAACAACAAAATGAGAGCACCAGAGCATGAGCTGGAGTGGGAGAACAGAGGGACAGGGAGGGAGAGAATCTTTTTTTTTTTTTTAAAGATTTTATTTATTTATTTGATAGACAGAGATCACAAGTAGGCAGAGAGGCAGAGAGAGAGGGGAGGAAGCAGGCTGTCCGCAGAGCAGAGAGCCCGATGTGGGGCTCGATCCCAGGACCCTGGGATCATGACCTGAGCCAAAGGCAGCGGCTTTAACCCACTGAGCCACCCAGGCGCCCCGAGGGAGAGAATCTTAAGCAGGCTCCACACCCAGTGTGTGGCGCCTGACGTGAGCCTCAATCTCTCAACCCTGAGATCATGACCGGAGCCGAAATCAAGAGTCCAGTGCTTAACTGACTGAGCCACCCAGGCGCCCCATGACGCAGGTTATTCGACTGAAAAACTAAAAGGGTGAAGAGGCCAAATCTCTAGAGCACCTTAAAGCATAGGGGAGGGTATTAAAGAACTGACACCAGCAAATGCAACGATATTTTTTCAAGATATTTTTTCAATGTCAAACCTGATGTTGACTCCCTACTGGAGTCTAGAAGAAGTAGGTGAAGAGAATGGCCTGTGAATGCTTAGAAAAGAAAGCAGAGACTATATGGAGTCAATGTGGCTTAAAGACAATCACAACCAATAATTTCGTCTACCTTGCAGAGAAGTTTTATGTCAGGTAACAGATAGTGTATTCAAATTACATTGGCTTTAAAAGAGAATTTTGTAAAGAAACTGTGTACAAAGATGCATAGGAAGTAGGAAGACTAAAGGAAGAGTGCAGTACCCCAGGCTAGAACAGTGGGGATGTCATCACCCCTGACCCCAAAGGTGAGTGGAAACCCGAAGACAGAGCTACTGTATTCAGAGCCACACCACCTTTAGTGGAGAGATCTGGGCAGCTGGAAGTAATCTTGCAGTAAGGGAATTTGGAAAATAAATATTCCAACTCATCTTTCTCTTTCCCTCCAATTTCCTGACTCTGTTGGCCAACCTCAACTGCAAATCCAGATAGAGAGCAAAGGAACTGCTGATATATTCCAGATAAGTCAGGCTCCTGGGGCACAGAGCAGGTGGAGCGCAGGGTGGTGGAGAAGGTTGGAGAGCAGATCTGGAGGGGCAAATAAGAGCCAGCAAGATTATTAGGAAAATTAAATATACCTAACGTATCTGGACTCAGTAAGGTATTTGACAAAGTTTGTTAAGAATTCCTTAAGGAAGAAATACCGGTCACACCCTCTTCTGTTGAGCAGACAGTGGTAACTGTGGTTTCATCTTCTTGGCATGTTTCTCCGTGTCATTTCTGCCAATATTCTCAAAGGAACTTGCCTCCAATCCTTGTGTTTTGGATATAGTCAATTGCCACACCTTATCTTTCCCTAATCCCCAACTCCAAAGGATGGACACCTGAGTTAGTCAGACCAGAGTCCTAGTAACATGACTGCCAAAACTAGCGAGAACAATGTTCTCTTGCCTTTAGTTATACTGCTGGAAAGACACAAGTTTGTATCCCTGGACAGCCATCTTCCCTAGCTTGGCAGAAGAAGCTCTTTCTAGCAAGAGAGTTTATGATTTCTCACAAAGAAAAGCAAGGGGGAAAATCTAAAAGATGAAAAAATATTGTCTCGGTTTCTGGATTAAACAGTTTGTGAGGTCAATAACTTCTAAATTTCTAACTTACATGATCCACTCCACTATTTTTTCATTTTTGCTGCTTCAAGCTAGATTTATTTTGCATATCACAGAGATCTCTGACTACCTGTATTATAGGGCCTTCAACATTAATCTCATAGTTAACCACAGTTGGTAGTGTTACCACCAGTTATTTATTAGAATAAATGTTGGGGCGCCTGGGTGGCTCAGTGGGTTAAGCCTCTGCCTTCGGCTCAGGTCATGATCTCAGGGTCCTGGGATCGAGCCCCATGTCGGCCTCTTTGCTCAGCAGGGAGCCTGCTTCCACCTCTCTCTCTGCCTGCCTCTCTGCCTATTTGTGATCTCTCTCTCAAATAAATAAAATCTTTTAAAAAAAAAGAATAAGTGTTAATCCAAATAACAAAGTCTAGCATACTGATAATAGCAACCACTATTTTTCAAAAATATTTTATTTATTTATTTGTCAGATAGAGAGAGAGCGCAGGAGCGAGCACAGGCAGACAGAGTGGCAGGCATAGGCAGAGGGAGAAGCAGGCTCCCCGCTGAGCAAGGAGCCCGATGTGGGACTCGATCCCAGGACGCTGGGATAATGACCCTAGCCGAAGGCAGCCACCCAACCAACTGAGCCACCCAGGCGTCCCCCTCCACCTCTATTTTTTTAAAAGATTTTTGGGGGCTTTTTTTGAGAGAGAGAAAGAGAGCATGAGTACAGAAGGAGGCAGAGGGAGAAGCAGTGCTCCCATTGAGTAGGGAGGCTAACATGGGACTCTATCCCAGGACTCTGGGATCATGACCTGAGCGGAAGGCAGATGCTTAACCCACTGAGCCACCCAAGTGCTCTCAGCAGCTACCATTGTTGAGTGTGCAGTAAATATTCATGCATGCATGATTGTCACTAAAGTAAATAAAAGCCTTGTCAAAAAGCAGGGCATGAGGGCCCAGCTGAGGCCACCTAGTCTTGTGTCCTCTAGGAATTTCAGTTCCTGCCTGCCATAGCCCCCATTGCGTCTGCAACTACTGAGAAACCACAGAAAAAAAAAAGAAGCTCATGGTCAGTTTCTTCCCTCTTCTTTACTCCACTGCTTTCCACTACATGAAGCTGCCATTTGGGGGCATCTCCCAGATCATATGCAGGGATGAGAAGGAGATTTGAGGAAAAGGGCAAGAGCTTCCATAGATAATGTTGTAATGTAGCTTCAGGAACCCCTGGGTGGCAGGTGCCAGGTTACGGGCTCTTTCTCTCATGGAGTACTTCTATTACACTTCTTGTTGCACCATGCTGTGCTGTGAGTGCTGCAAGCTCTGGCTTACCACTCACAACTGGCCCCTCAGTCCCTGCTCCTTTGGTGCATTCCATGCAGCATCTCTGTACCAGCATGAGTACAATGCAGTGGCTCCCTTAAGCTGACAAATGTACCATGGAGAGCATGCCCTTTGCCTTGCCATACACACAACCCACCTTATTCACTCTGCAGCTCTCACTCCTTGCTCTGACGTCAGGATCAATGCCAGCCAGGCTCACTCTTCAGCTTCAGCTTGTGTAGTACAGAAGCTTCCATGACGTGGCTCAGATTGGAGGAAGGGGTCCAACCGCCTCTCCTCCAAGGCTATAGGAGGGGAGTCACAGAGCATGCCAACAATTCTTTTCAAAGAAAGTCCCACTCCCCAATTCTACCTACCCTCCAATCCCCTACCTCCTCTTACAAACGGTCCAGACATTGATGATAGGCTAAGGATTACAAGGGTCACATGCTGGTTAGAGACTTCCAGTCAGCAAAGGCTTTCCTAGATAGCCAAATTCTTTTCTTTAGAACCACAGTATCCAATATGGCAGCCACTGGCCACATATAGCGACTGAGCACTTAAAGTATGGCTGGTCTAAACTGGAAATATAACCCACACCCAAGCTTTTAAGGACTCAGTCCGAATAAAGGAATATCAAATATCTCATTATGTTTTATATAGCAATTAGACGTTGGAATAATATATTTGATATATTGGGTGAGTGAAATATCCCATTAAAATTCATTTCACTTCTTTTCCTTTTAATTTTTTTTAATGTGGCTACTAGAAAATTTAAATTACATATGTAGCCCACATTACATTTCTATTGAACAGCGCTGCTTTGAAATGTGCAGACCCATGCCTTAAGGGCCTTGCCTGCACTCTGAGACAGGAAAGGCCCCATCGGAGTCTGTGACGCGATGCTGGTAAATCCCTCCGGCTGCTGCCTGGCACCTGTGAGCTACTCAGTCCTTAGGCTAGGGAGAAGACAGGCAGTGGGAGAAGAGATGTTATTTTTGTAGTAGCAGCTAATGTTATTGATACTATTCACCTTCCTTTATCCATCTGTAAGATAAGATTAAGACCTTTTGCTCCACCGACTTCACAAGGTTGCTGTGTGGTTTGGGTGAAACAGTATGTGTGAAATGCAAGCTCCTTAAACTGTAAATAGCTGCTAACCAGTGGTTGTCACAGTGATGGTGATCATGAGGCTGCTGTGCGGCCCAGGCTCCTGCTGGGAGCACTATCACTGTCAGGAGCCGGCCTCTGGAGCCCAGGGCTCTGGCTGCCCGCCCAGTGGTTCTTTCCATAGCTCTGAGGCGGGCACTAGATCTGCCACTGGGTGGCAGGGGAAGCCAAGCTGCATCCCCGTCCCCACCCTGCCCCCCTGCCGAAGAAGATACAGGCTTTCCCTGAGGACCCCAGCGTGAAGCCCCTTTTGCATCTCAAGTGGGATGCTAGGGACTGGGAGAAGTACACAAACGCTTTTAAGATGTGGTCCAGCTGGGGCGCCTGGGTGGCTCAGTGGGTTAAAGCCTCTGCCTTCGGCTCAGGCCATGATTTCAGGGGCCTGGGATCGAGCCCCATGTCAGCCTCTCTGCTCAGCAGGGAGCCTGCTTCCTCCTCTCTCTGCCTGCCTCTCTGCCTACTTGTGATCTCTGTCAAATAAATAAATCTTAAAAAAAAAAAAAAAGATGTGGTTCAGGAGCTGCAGTTTAAGGAAGGAAATCCACCTCGAGACAGTCATGCAATAGTGGTGATCACTGTGGCTCACAGGGAGGGACCACAGCTGTGACTGGGCCTTTGGGGAATTAGGAGCTTCCGGAGATGTGACTTTTGAGGTGGGTGTTCCTGAGGGGATTGGTGGAGAGGTAGTGGTGAGGAAGGATATTCCAGGCAGAGGAACAAGCAAGTGCAAAGAGTGCCTGATGTACTTGGGAAAGGGGGGAGGCATTTGACAATGAATGGTAGGGGGTGTGGGCAACAGGCACCGGTGAGTGGAAGCCAGTGATGTCGTGCTGCCTGAAATGGGACCAGCGGCTCCATTGAGAAACTGATCATCCATCGTCGGGATTGGGAAAGGGAAGCTTGAGTAAGGGAGGTAGGTGGAAAAGATAAAGTAGGGCCAAGCTGAGAAGGGTCTCATGGCTAGACTTTGGGTTTGGGGCCTGCTTGCAGGTGACACAGAGCCACTGAATGCCTTTCCTTCTACAGGCATAGGCCTTCCTGCAGGGCTCTGGGAGGGAGAAGCTGTGGTGGGTGTGCTGACTGTGCCTAGCTGTGCTCCTAAGGCTTCCACCCACCCCCAGCTCCCCTTACCATGGCCTCTTGGTCAGATTCCCAGGGGGCCTGTCCCAGCCCCAGAATGATGCCATCGTCCCTTTCAAACTCCAGACTAAATATTGACACCAACAGGCACTTCAAATCATTCGCCCAATTGCCTTCACGTCCCAGACCGGGTGTAGCAGCTCGGGGAGAGAAAATCTGCGTTCTGTGTGGCTCGTGTATATTTGGGTTGAGTAAAAGTGGCACCATGGGGGTTGTCAGAATCTCTGCTCTGAGCCCATAGGAAGGTCTGCACTCCAGGAGCAGGAGCAGACCAGAGCTTGCCAGTGCTCTCAGGCTTGCCTGTTACTGATTCTAAGAGCTAGCTTGCACTTATTAAGCAAGTTATCTTTGAGTCAGGCATGGTCCTGGCTACATTACATAGCCGATCACATTTCATCTTCACAGTGACTTATTTTAGAGGGGAGAAAACAGACTCAGACAAGTAAATGAATTGCCCAAGGGGCTCAAGTGACAGAGTTAGACCTTGAACCTAGATCTCTCTTACTCTAAAGACCTTTGTTCTTTCCCCAGTATACCCTTTTCCTCTGTCCTGAGAAAATGGAAAGGGACCCAAGGCCAGGCGGTTCACAGGCAATGAAGACAGGCATCTTCTTTCAGCAACCTGGCAGGACACGGTCTGCAGAAGGCCACAGGGACGGGAAGAGGTTTCTAAGCCCACAACTCTCTTGGTCCTCACTCAATTCAGAATGGGGCCCAGGAGAGCTACGGGATGGAAGCAGGAAGGGGAACAGAACTTGGGCAGGGAGCAAAAAAGGAACAAGAACAATCCAGCCCTCAGATTTTGGGGTCCAGTGTAGGGAAACTGAAAATACTAACTCAATGCTCCCCGTCCTCAGTAGCTTGTGAATATAAATGGGGGCCCATGAATTTAACTCACTCAGAGACTTTAATTCCCTGCAGTGTCCCTTAAATATTTCTTGAAATTCCCAGAGTGTTTGACATATAATCCTGAGCCAATCCATCAGTTTCACCAATACTTACTGGCCCAGGTTCTTCCTTGTCAACATCCTCTGTCCTTACAGCTGCAAAAGGGAGTTTCCGCACACCAATAAATGTCAAACCCATAGCTATTCCAATATGGCTGCCACAAGACCACAAAGCCTTCTACACAAAATAGAGGAAGCTCTGCCTGGCTTTGGGTGGACTTGAGCCCTACTCCCAGCCCTTTGTTCTGGGTGCCCATGTGCAAGTCACAACCTGGGCAACCCATACACGGTAGGGCTGGATGCCAAGGATGCAACCCATACATGGTAGATGCTGGATGCCAAGGATGCCTCCTAAACCTCCAGGCCTCAGGGTGCCAGAGTGATATTGGATTCCATGTCAAGGAGGAGAGAATGGCCTCATCTCACATTTGCATTGGACTTTGTCACCAGAAGACCCCAAATTTGCATTGTATGAGCCCAGAGTGTGTGATTCACCTCTCCACCAAGACTCACCATCATTTCAAGGGGTTTGGCGGAGAACAAACGCCTCTTGTAAACAGCCCCACCGTGTTCCTATCTCCCACCTTTCTCTGTTTTCCAATCTCACACTCAGTGCTTCTTCCCAAACTACCCTCATGCTTATCAGCTCATGTGAATAGAATCCAAAAAGGTGCCCAGTCCACCAATTCTGACTCCCATTCTAGCCTCAGCTAGACCACTCTTTTTGCATAAGTAATTACAATGCAATTATGCCAAAAGCTATCCTAGAGAAGGGGCAGGTAGATCAGACAAGTTATCTGTTGGGCTGGCTGAGAAAAGGGCCACTCAGAATGGCGGACACCCAAGATGGCCGAATCTCCCGCCAGAACTCCTATAGCAGCCATGTCAACCCCAGTAAACCGAAACTTAACACGAGCAGGAAGCTGCCCCGACCCTACCCTCCAACTGCCAAATACCTTACCAAATATGGTTATGAGCCCCTGCCCTGCCTTGGCCCAATAAAAGCTTGCTCAACCCCTTCCCGGGCGCGACTTCCCCGACTCAATACTCCTCCTGAGTCGTGGAACCTCGCCCAAGGGTGCTTGCAATAAAGTTCATCCTTTGGACCACGTTTACCTTGCAGTCTCCATTCTATTCGCAACAAGGGTATACCCAACAGTGTCTTTAAGAAGAACACCTGGATTGAGCCTTAAACAATGAGTAGGGAAAGTTAAAGTTAGGGATGACATTCTAGATGGAAGGAGCAGCACGAGCAAAGCAGCAGAGACTGCAGCTTGGTGTTACCGGAGTGTAAAATGCGAGGCAGGGACAGAGAAGGCAGAGGAGCCAACAGGAGCCAGCTTTTATAGACTATATTGAAAAGATCATACTTTAAGGCAGTGGGAAGACATCAAAGTGTCTAGCAAATGAGAGAACTGATCAGTTGTGTGCTTTAGGAAGATTGTTCTGGTTACCTACATAAATCTAAGGAGTGCTGGAAAGGAAGAAGTGGATCTACTAGGGCGTGGGCGCACTGAAGTCATTGGGGTAAGAGGTGGTGAGGACCGAAGCTGAGTAGAGGTACAGGAGGAGGAGAAGCAGGAAGGGAAAATGAGAAATGACTGCAGCTTAAGAAAGATCTGGGGCATCTCCCTGCACTGGGCGGAGAGGGAGGGGAAGCAGGTAGTCATTGTTCTGTGTCCTCCTGCTGGCCCAAGCCCTCAGGGAAGTCCTGGCCCCCAAGTGAGAGTCTCCTGGCAGGTGCCCATTTCAAGGCTGATCTCCCTTTCTTTTCATTCTCATTCACTGTGACTTTCTCTCCTTGGAGATACTAATAGGCAGGCTTCCCAGCCAGCCCCTTAACCCAGCCTCCAAGGTCAGCCCTGGGTCAGTGGGAAGTCAACAGAGCATGAGACAGAGTAAGGAATCACCAAGTAAGCATATCTGAGAAAGAACATTGAGCAACAGTACCCTCCCACCCCAGAGGAAGTGGACCTTTTCTCTGCACTTCAATCTGCCTCTCCTGCAGGTCACAGACACCACTGGTGCCTCACCCCACTCCACACCTACATTTGCCCAGCCTGTTTACTCACATTTTCGTATCTGGATTCACTGCACTTTCACTGGTTCCTCAAAGCTCAGCTGCATCCTATGCCCATGTGCCTCTGGGTCTCCCTTAGAGCCCATGACCTGTGTCTACCCCATGCATCCCATACCCAGGCCTGACTCTTCCTTTGGCAGCAACTGCCAGCTCAGCCCTGCCCATGGCTTCATGCTGGTACTTCTCCCCATGGGCTGACTTCTCAATGCCTCCCAATTGCTGGACACTGCTTTCTGTATCCAGAAGCGGTGGGAACAACTGACTAGCTGAGGCCCTCTTGCTGTAGGTCTAGTCATCTGCTTGGGTCACAGGGAGGGCTGCTGTGCTCTCTGTGATGTCACCCCTACTGTCTCTGAGTTCCCTGAGGACAGAGGAGTTGTAGCCACAGGTACCTTCCCAACACCTGACAAGAGCCTAGCACGGGGAACATTTGTGGGCGGACACATGGAGAGATGGACAGGTGGATGAATGTATGGATATAGGCATATTGGAGACTGCCAGGTGGCCCCACCTCAACTTTATCCTAGTGAGGCTCCATTATAGTCTAGTCCTCTCTACTTCCTGGTATTTCAAACAATGAGTCTAGCAGGCTCCAGAATTTCTAACTAGATGGAGCTTAGGAGTGATAATCAGGTTAGGAAGATCAGTGAGGGTATTTGTCTTAAAGTTGCATGTCTATAGCAAGAACTTTTCTTTTTTGTGGTAGACATGGAGATGTACCACTACATTCCCCTTCAAGGAAGGATGTGCTGCTCCAATGCAGTATAGTCAGCAGACAGCCTCTGAGGTCAGCTCCTGCAGGGTCTGTTTTGGCTCAAAAGTTGTCATGTCCAAAGTTCTGCCCTAACTGGGGCAGCATGTATCTGGTGACCGAGTGAGGGGGGTGGGCTGTCTAGGCTCAGTCACTCTGGCTGGCTTGATGCAAGACATCTAACAGGTAGCAGTGACTCCCAAGCTCCCAACTAGACTTCAGTCTGAAGCCTTATCAGGCCTCCAACACAGTTTAATTTCCTCCTCTGCCAATCTTGCTGCCACTCCCTCCTTTGCACGGGTCTTGATCCCTAGCAAACAGCCTGATCCTGAAACCCTAACCCAGAGTCTGTTCCCAAGAACTCAAGTGACCATACTAAATTTTTAAATTTATAAAGATGGCACTATTTTAAAGCATTCTTATATTCAAGTACTTTTCACACATTTGAGAAAAACTAATCCCTATCAAAGAATACCAAAGCAATGGCTAGGGAGTGTTAGTGGAGATGATGGAGGAAATAAGGCCCCTCCAATCCCACCCTTTCCACTGACACCTCTGGTGGAGTTCTCTTCTTTGGAAGACACAAGTATGGAGATAGTCTTAGCAAGGGGTATGTCGGGGACAGGGAGCTGGTTGCCTCGGCTGGGTCTAAAGGGACAAAGGGACCTGCAGGTTTCTTGCTGTTTATCAGTTACCTCCCTAGTCACAGGGCCAGAAACAGTACCAAGATCACCTGGCTCTCTCAGGAGGGACGTCCAGAGCCTTAGGAAGCCTAGGATTGAGCGTACTCTTGCTAGGTGAAAGAAGCAAAGATCAGAGTCTGGAGCTGCTGAGATGCCTGGAAACTAAAATTCAGGATACAAGAAAAGGAGGAAGCACCTCAGGGCAGTAGCTCCTGAAATTTGCATATAGACCCAATTGAGTTTTTGGCCTAATACTAATCTGTCAGATCTGTCAGAAAAGAGTTATCCATGGGGTCTGTGTAAGCTAAATGGAGCTTCTGAAGGTTGTACAACCCATGAGGTATGTGTTCTGACTACCCAGAATAAAATGGCACCCAGGCATTAAGTAAAGAGCTCAGACCAGCTGTACACAGGAGTAGGTCTGCCTTGAAATAAGGGCTACACCAAGCCCCCAAATGGATTAAGCTAATCTGCCAATAAATTAACTGCCTAAAAGAACAAAAACCAGTGTTCTTTATAGGAAGAAAACAAAACCCAGACTCTCAATGGCATCATATCCACATGGTTCAGCAAGCACTAAAAATTATTTTAGACATGAGGAGGGGCAGGAAAATGTGACCTACAACCAGGAACAGCAGCAACAACACCCCCCTCCCCCCCGCAAAATCCTACAGACTCAAGAGGACATATGCAATGGAATTAATACCCAAGGACTTCAAAAGAGCTATTGTAAATATATGGAAGATTTAAAGGAAAAGATGGAAGAAATCTTAGCAGAAATGAAAACTATAAAAAAAGAACTAAATGCATATTTAAATTATGGTGAACATTTACATTCATTAGGGTGAACATGAACAGACTTATGATTTAGGAAAACCATCCAGCTGCTGAAAGAGCATACTTTGGAAAGGAACCAGGCTGTAGACACTGAAATCAGTGGCGAAGAGCAGCTGCAGAACAGAGAGAGTAGGTCTGCAGGGGTAAAAAAACACCATGCACAGGAACCTTCTCTTAGGGGCAAAGGTGGGGTGGGGGACTCCAAAGTGAGGACTGTGAGAATTAGAAACTTAACTCAAATGGAGTAACTAGGAAGTTCTAGCCAAGGAAAAAAGGGTAGAAGGTAACTAGGTTTATTTTGTGTATGTACTGGCTTAAACTGCAATGGAAAAAAAAAATGAGGCCAAAAACAAAATCCTGACCACCAGAAGTGGAAACATTGTACATTCTCCCTCGAAAATGAAAAAGGGTCAGAAAGCTGTACGGAATGCCTGGTGAAGCACAGACCCAAATCTAGAGCTAGGAACCTGTGATTTAACAATTTTCAAACACACGTACCCTGCAATTTCTAGTTGCAAGACTTTTCCAAAGATTTTCCCAAGGATAGAGGCTCAAACAGGAAGATTATAAATGCACATATGTGAGGGTGGGATGATTTCCAGAGCTTGTTTTGAAATAGTTTAAGGTTTTTTTCTAATTACAGGCCACCGATCTTCCTGTGCCTTTTCACTTTTCAGCGGACTACAGAGCTAATGGAATGTGAATTACTTTAGGAAGCACGCTAGATAATTAGAAAAAAAAAACAGGCAGTTTTGCTTTTCAGGTTTTCTCTCTCAAATAGGAGCAAGAGGAGGGGAATTCCCCAAATGTACTTGGAACACAAATTAGGCTCAGGTCACATGCTCTAATCTCTCACCTTAGGAGGAAGACAAACCACTTGACAAACCAGCAGCCTACAGACCACTGGGATAGAGAGAAAGAGTGAGTTGTCTCAAGGCATGTGGCTAACAAAAACTCTATAGAAATGGATGATTTGGAAACTGGCCATCTTCAAAGAATTTTGCTCTTGGTGAAATGACCATGGGAATTTTGTCCTTGGGTGAGGAAATTTTGAAGGATCCTTCTTCCATCCCAGTGAGTAAGAACTATTGGTGGCAGAAGAGCCACAGTGGAGAGGGGTGCTCAATGAAAGGGATATTAAAGTTGCAGGGGAAAAGGGAGCCGGTTTCTCATATTTTTATAAAAGAAGTGCAGATCCTGTTAGCATGTTTCTGCTATATGCCTTTGTCTTATTTTCTTCCAAGGCAGATGGTTTTGTGTCTTTTTGAGATGATGCTAATATGTCTGTCCTAGTACCAAGGAGGATCCCTGGGTAAAAAAAATCATGCCAAATCCTATAGAGAACCTCAGTACTGCTATTTCTTCAAGAAATAGTCCATCTGCTCTGTATGACCTAGAACTTGATGGTTTGTTAAGCTAACAGAGTATGGATATACACAGTGTGCTTGCAGGCAAAATGCATCTGACAATATAGGAAAGGTAGGAGGGTGCTCTTAACAAACAAAACTGAAATTCCACAATGGAGGAATTGAGGGTTGAAGACATCAGAGCAGGGTGGGCAGTTCTTGTAGCACATTGAGCACACCTCTTATGTCAGAGGAAGACAACTCAAAAGTTGGCCCAGTCCTACACGATGCATTCTTGCACAGTGGGGGAGAAGGCAGAGGATATAGCCAGGCCGAAATGTTCCATTAGGCCATGCTACAGTGCTGGCAGATGGTACACACAGCCCACCCTCCCAGTGGCTTTAGCACTACTGAGCTAAGCATTCTTATTTTTTTTTTTTGAAAGATTTTATTTATTTATTTGACAGACAGAGATTACACAAGTAGGCAGAGAGTCAGGCAGAGAGGGTAGGGGAGAAGCAGGCTCCCTGCTAAGCAGAGAGCCCGATGCGGTACTCGATCCCAGGACCCCAGGATCATGACCTGAGCTGAAGGCAGCGGCTTAACCCACTGAGCCACCCAGGCGCCCATGAGCTAAGCATTCTTGAAGCTTACCCAGAGCTTTTCTAATCTAAAGCTCACCATAAGGAATCATCACACACTAGGTATCAACTTGCCCTTTACATCTGTCTAGACAACTAGGTTTCCTTGAATAAATATCTTGGTACAGACAGACCCTGGA
Source organism: Taxidea taxus jeffersonii (assembly GCA_003697995.1). Lineage (NCBI taxonomy): Eukaryota > Metazoa > Chordata > Mammalia > Carnivora > Mustelidae > Taxidea > Taxidea taxus. The sequence goes on along the minus strand of RCUC01100695.1, from coordinate 2,332 downwards.
GGTAATACAGTCCTCAGAGTTACTACTTTATGACCTGCTGAGTGTTTAGAAGATAGTATTTGAGCATGATTTTGTAGTTGTGGATAAAAAGTCTTGCTGAATAAAAGACTTATTAAATTTGTCAACTGTGTAGTTTCTAACTTGGGGCATTTGCACTGTTTTGTTAGCATCTCTAGGATTTATATAAATAATAAAGTTATTGGTGTAAACAACATTCACACCCTTTTCAGCAAAGTCTCCTTGATTGCAAAATCTTGTACATGAGCAGGAAGCTGAACAATCCTGTGACTAACAGAAGAAAAGACAAACTTCACCTTATCAGTAAGCTCAAAGTTTTACTGAGTAATTTCTATGTGCCAGGTAACATAAAAAGCAGGCCCTGTTCTATGGGAGAGCCCACAATCAAATGCAGAAAACAAAGTGAGTAAGTATTTTTCAATTTCATGAGGGGAAATTGAAATACGCTTTATGAAAATCCTGTTTTCATAAAGCGTAAGGCAACAGAACCCTGATCACTTCCGATTTCCTCAAATAAGACACTGTAAAACTAGCAGTACTTTCAACTGCCTGCACCACGTTATAGTAGTCAAGAGAGTCTCCCATGGCACAGGTTCTAGGACTCAGCTTTAAGAACAAAAATAACCTTCTCAGTCAACCAAGAGCTGAACAGCCTCTCTGGGAACTGATTCTCTGTGAACTCACAACTAACCAATTAATGAGAATTACACTGGGAAACTAAACTAAGCGGGAGGGCTTGTACTTGGCTGTACAAAGAAGACATACAGTCGTGGATGGCAAGGACATCAGAGAAAGACTGAGTAAGAAACTAAGAAGTGCAAGAAATACACCTATCTACCAAGTACCAAAAATTTAACAAAGATATGGTCATTACTTAATTGTAAAACAGAATTCCACCTCAAGATCTGGAGTTAAAAATCCAGAAAGACCGGGCCTTGACTTTTGCTGGAGAAAAGACACATTTTTATATTTTTGTTATTTTTCCAGATTCCACGCACTGTAAAGTCACTTTAAAATAAAACCTTTGGGGGCGCCTGGGTGGCTCAGTGGGTTAAAGCCTCTGCTTTCGGTTCAGGTCATGATCCCGGGCTCCTGGGATTGAGCTCCACATCTGGTTCTCTGCTCAGCGGGGAGCCTGCTTCCCCCTCTCTCTGTGCCTGCCTCTCTGCCTACTTGTGATCTCTGTCAAATAAATAAACAAAGTCTTTAAAAAAATAAAATAAAATAGTTAAATAAAATAAAAACTTTGGTTAAAAAACAAAAAAACCCCTCAGGCTCACTACAGAAAACTTCAAAACTATGAGAGAATAGGGACAAAAAGCGAGACCAACCATAACTCCACCACACAAAGTTATTTCTCAAAAATTTCAGCATTGCTCTTTCCAGGCCAGACCCCTTTCCATCTATTATGTGTTCTGCGTGCTATTTTATATACTCATTTTCAGTTTCAAGTGGCAATTTCCAGACCTTGTCCTGGATCCTAGGACAGCACTGTGCCTGGACCATGCTGATTCCTCACAAAGACAGACTGTAGAGCCCAGCACTTCTCCACCTCCAGCACTGGCACCGCACTAACCACTTGGGGAGGCGGGGCTTGTCAAATCAGATTGCTGGTCCCACCCATTTCTGATTGAGTAAGTCTAGGATGGGTTCAGAAAGCTGCATTTCTATTTGAAGTCCCAGGAGATGCAGATGCTGCTGGTCTAGGGATCCCACCTGGATAACTGAAATAACTGAAAACCAGAGACCAGTTGTTTAAATTCTGTTGTGGTTTGTATTCTCAAAAATACTTAGTAACACTATATGAGTAGACTCTTTTTTTTTTCTCTCTCAAACTGATTTCATTTAGAAAAGAAATGTAATGGGTCATTTCAAGTCCAAAGTCTATCAATAAGTTAATAGCAACTGGGTATGCTTCTGCCAGAAAACGGTTTATTTTAGACCAGAGGTATTTCACAGCCTATATAAATGATTCTAATCATGCTGAAGGCCCTCAGTTGACCTCCAACTGCCTCATCGTTCCTTCATCATCTTATCCCCATAGCATCAAAATATTTCCTCACTGCTCCACACTTCCCAGGCTTTACAAATCTCTTCTCTATACCTGGAATGCACCCCTCTCCCAGCACTCTCCCAATCAGACTTACAGCCACAACTTCAATGTCATGTTTATATGAGCTCTTCTTGGAAACACTAAGCAGTGCTTTTAGCATTTCATCCTCCTCTTTCTTCATATGTTATATGAAAATTATGTTTACTTTCCTATGTTAAGTCACAAAATCCTAAAAGGTAGGTAGTGTGTTATACTCAGGTC
>RCUC01100691.1:0-19797 GCA_003697995.1 Taxidea taxus jeffersonii | reverse complement strand
CTGTATCTATATTTCTATCTCTATCTATCACAACATTTAATGATCAAATGCATACTAGCCAGGGCATGCTTGGAGAATTACAAATGTCAAGAAATCATGATACTTGGGAATATATGCTAATCTGACACCAGGGTTCCAAAACTCTTCCACCTTGTACTTTGGAGGCCTGGAAAGAAATCGAAGTGGTTTTGTCAGCCTTCTCTCAAATTTCTGGGACATCTGGGAGCAGATGGCAGCGAGTAAGATTTACTGATGAGCCAAACAGGCTTCCTTTAGCCAGTGTTTCAGTGTTATCCAGTGCCATTTTGATACATTTAAAGTTCTTTTTTTCACCGATTCACTCCTTTAATAAATCAGATAACTGAAAGATAGACTTGAAATATGATTACAGCAAAACTCTTGTAATTCAGTTTCTCTCTTTTTTTTTTCGTGGTTCAGTTTCTCTTTCTTTTTCTTGTAGTTCCATTTCTTTTCTATTTTTTTTACAAGATTTTATTTATTTGAGATAGAGCATGAGAGACAGAGATCACTAGAAGGGGTGAGAGGCAAAGGGGAAGCAGGCTCCCCGCTGAGTAGGAAGCCCGACTCGGGGCTCGATCCCAGGACCCTCAGATCATGACCTGAGCTGAAGCAGGTGCTCAACCAACTGAGCCACCCAGATGCCCCACAATTTCTCTTTTTTAAAAAATATTTTTAATTATTCCCAGACTAGCAGAGCTTAATTAGAGGCAAGCTTTGTAGGGGGGAATCTTACAAACACGTGGTCCTACCTATGAAGGTCCTTCTTGCCAGTTTCTCTGCCTTCACTGCTACCACCTGGTCCAAGTCCCCTCAGATCACCTGGGATCCTGCCCCATTCCCCTGACCGCCCTCCCTCTCACACCCTGCTCGCCTGCTTTTCTCAGTAGGCAGCCTGAGTGAGCCTTTGAAATCAGACATCAGGCGGTGTACCTCCTCTTCCCCAAAGCTGCAAGGGCTCCCTTTTCCTTCAGAGCAATCCCCTGCAATCACTTACATGATCCTGCCTGGCCTGGGCCCCCGATACTCCCATTTCCTTCTCCCTCCTTCTTCACTCACTCTGCTCCAGCTTCATTGCCCTCTTTTTCCCTGGAACCAAATGCGTTGCCATCTTAGGGCCTTTGCTCCAGGCATTCTCTTCCTTTTGCCTGAAATGTTCTTCCCCTGGACATCTGCTTGGCCAGTTCCCTCACTTACTCAAATATCACCGTCCGGGGGAGTCAGAGGCTGGTCACCATGTTTGACCATGAAAATGGCCCCAACACTTGGGGTCCTTCTGACCCTGCTCTCTGCTTGTTCTTTTTACAGACAGTACTTTATCACCACTTAACTCTCATAATAATTTGCCTATTCTATTTACTGTTCCATAGCTGTCTTCCCCTCTCTTTCATAAGCTCATGAGTCTAACTGCCTTTGTCTCTTCTATTCGCTGTTATATCGTAGCCACCAACAATAATGTGGACGTTCAGTAAGTTCTTGAATGACAAAGTGAATACCTGTCTTCGTTCCTTGCAATAGAACATGTAAAGACTTTTGTAGATTACCGGTTCACTCCCTTCATCATTTTACTTTTTAAGCAAAAAAGTATTTAAAAAATCATTTTGACTTTACATATGCAAGTTTAAGCCTTCATTCCTCAGGTTTGAGTAAAGAACACTTTCCAAAGTAGTACCAATTTCCCCTGGAAAAAGCAAAAATCAGCATTTCCAATATCATCGTGCGACACTTGGGTGATCAGTATGAAGAACTAGGCAACTGCCCCTTCCATTTTATGGATCGTGTTATTGAGCTCAAGAGGGTGGCAATGATGTTCCTTGTCATTTAATCCATACCTTAACCCTAATCTTTTTAAGTGCCCTCCTTCCTCTGGGTTCCTCAAAAGTGAGCTGAATGCCAAAGTCAATGGAGATTACCCTAACAATTTGATTTTATTACAAAAATTATGCTGTCCTTACATGGCTTGAGAAATTTCTTCATTTTCATGAAGAAAGAAAGAACTAAAAATTCAGGATGCTACCTAAGTTAGAGCCTTCTGATGGACAAACCTAACCATTGGCTATCCAGATAACTCCTGCCTTTCATCCTGTAATTACACTGGTCTCCCTGTTCCTCCTACAAAGTTCCTGAAGGTCCAGTGCTCCTGTTACAGCGTTTGTGCCCCACCCCCCGACCACATTTTTTCAGTCTGTATAAACATGTATAAACAGTCTGTATAATCCAATCCTTGACTGGATATAAAACTCAGCCAAAAAGAATCTGGTTTTACCAAAAGCCTTTCAGGATTTGGCACGTAAATAGTAGTTAACCCCGAAATCAAACTGGGGGTGAATTCCATCCCCCTGCTGGCTGTGTAACCCTCAGCAGGCCTCTTACTCCCTAAGTGTCATCTGTAAAAAGGGCATAACAATAGACCTACTTTATAGGGTGTTGGGAGGATCGAATGAGATAATACCTGTAGGGCTTCTGTTAGCTCTTCCACCATCACACCCAAATAGAATTCAGCGTCTGCATGAAAGACATATTTTCCCTATAAAACTACTAGCTTATTGGGGCACCTGGGTGGCTCAGTGGGTTAAAGCCTCTGCCTTAGGCTCAGGTCATGACCTCAGGGTCCTGGGATGGAGCCCCACCTCAGGCTCTCTGTTCAGTGGGGAACCTGCTTCCCCTTCTCTCTCTGCCTGCCTCTCTGCCTGCTTGTGATCTCTCTCTCTGTGTCAACTAAATAAATAAAATCTTAAAAAAAAACCTACTAGCTTATTAGATGAGTATGCTAAAAACTCATATTGAATATATGAATGCTGTAGTGCTCCCCAAGAACCCTCAATCTGTCCCAACAAAGTCCTGAAAAATGGAACTCCTCTTCCATTGTCACCCGAAGGATGGGAGCGGGCACGAAGTTTTGCTTAGTTTGCACCATCTTGTCCAAGTGAATGGTCTTTGCCAAAGGAGCACATTAGAGAAAATGGTTCTCATGGTAAAAACCAAAAGGCCTGGGACAGTGTCCAGCTCATTTATGATTTAATATATTTAATGTGAGCTTCACCTTATGCAAATAATAGACTACACATGCATAACTTCTCTTGCCTGGATAGTGGCTCTTCAAATCTGGATCGAATTAGGAGAGAAATGTTCTGGGTCTGTCAGAGGGAAGCAGTGAGACATACACACCCATATGGATTTATAGTTACGTGGGAGGTTTGGGGACTTGGTTGCAAAATCCTCATATGTAGGACCCATATGTAGGTGGTCAAAATAATACGGTCTCATACGACGTTTCATTTTCTTTGACTGTATCTTGAGTTAATGGTAAAGCAGAGCAGAACCGATGGCAGTTACTGTCTCAGACATATTTTTCCTTTTCACGGAGACAGGGTAGTGTGATTAATCAAAGTTCTTCCTTCTGCTTGTTCAGATATGAGGCGCTGAGACATCATCATGACCTGTGTCCTCAAGGAATCCACAATGGGGGCGGAGGCGGGGGGATCCACCAGCACCGAGTAGGACAAGTTGTACGAGTCATATGAACGACAACAGCAAAGGAGAGTAGGTTTCATTAGAAGGCTGTTTAGGGATGGGTGATGGGCGCTGAGGAAGAAACGGGCTTTGGAACCAGGCTTTGAGACAATGCTAGGATTTCTTAAGCCAAAGAAGGAGGATAGAGGCTTCCAGAGGGTTAAGAGGGAGAAGAAAACATGAGTCTTGACAGTATAGCGTGTCCAGGCAACAACACTCAGAAGCCAGTAACGTGGCTAAAAATGGGACTGGAAAGGAAGGGAAATCCCATTATTGCAGCTTCTCCTATATGCTGACCGCTTTATAAACATGATCACCCCAACTCCTCCTGTAAGCCCCAATGAACAGGTGAGAAAGCCAGGAGCTCAAAAAGGAACAGAGTCCTGTGCAAAGTTGGAGCCAAACTCAGGGCTGTCTGACTCCAGCACCTACACTCTTTGCATCTAATGCTTGAATTAAAATCCAAAATCAGAGTCAAGGAGAGCAGCAAATTTTCAATAAACACTCATTCGTCAGCAGGAGACAATGGCTACTTACGATTCTCCTGCCCGCCCTACCGTTCCAGATTCTCTACAGAAATTGCTACCTTGATAATAACAGCAGAATAGATGGAAAACTAGTGAAGCAGCAAGATACATCGTAAATGAGCCAGCTAATCCGTGGACAGGTTCTAGGTACATGTGTGCTAGCTCTGTGACCCTTTCATTGTTAGATGTATGACTTTAAGAACTTGTATTTAGGGACCACCTTCCCTTACCCTGGTGGCCCGCTGTGCCCCTGGGCCTCTGCAGCTGCACCGTAGAAACATCGGTCACTTAGAACCAACCTGTCGGCCCCCTGGCTGCGGAGCAGGGGCAAGGGACAGGAAGCTCCACAGATGAGAGATTGCGTGCGCCCTCAGCTCCCCTTAATGGCAATTTGCACAGGAGCACATCTTCCCTTCCTGACCTGTGGGATTGGTTCTTGAAATCCCCTACTTCACTTTTGAAACTTTATCGCCATCTCGCGGCTACTTTTAATATTGCATGTGAGTGATCGCCCCCAGGTTAACCCGCCTTGTAATCAGGCCCTCCCTTACTCAAGTATTTTTTGAGCCCCTGTCTCAGGCCCTCGAAGAGAAAATCAAGCTGATAAAGAGGAAGAAAGCCAAAGGGTATTATTGTAATTATGACTGAATATGCTTTAAACCTCTCTAGTCAGGTTTGCTTTGCCAGGTTGCTGTTGAACGCAAACTGGTGCAGCCACTCTGGAGAGCAGTATGGAGATTCCTCAAAAAGTTAAAGATAGAGCTACCCTACGACCCAGCTATTGCACTACTAGGCATTTACCCAAAGAATACTAATTCAAAAAGATACACCCCCTATGTTTCTTGCAGCATTATTTGTAGTAGCCAAGATATGGAAGCGACCCAAGTATCCACTGACAAATGAACAGATAATGATGTGGTGTATGTCTCGGTGGAATATTACTTGGCCATCAAAAAGAAAGCAGTCTTGTCATTGGCAACCATGCAGATGGAGCTGGAGGGTATTATGCTACGTGAAAGACAAATGCCATACGATTTCAGTCGTGTGGGATTTAAGAAACAAAACAGATGAACATATGGAAAGGAAAAAAAGAGGGGGGGAGCAAACCATAAGAGACTTTTTTAAAAACGTTTTATTTATTTATTTGACAGACAGAGATCACAAGTAGGCAGAGAGGCGGGCAGAGAGAGAGGGGGAAGCAGGCTCCCCGCTGAGCAGAAAGCCCGATACGGGGCTCGATCCCAGGACCCTGGGATCATGACCTGAGCCGAAGGCAGAGGCTTAACCCACTGAGCTACCCAGGCGCCCCCCATAAGAGACTCTTAATGGTAGAGAACAAACTGAGGGCTGATGGAAGGGGATGGGTCAGATGGGTGATGGGCGTTAAAGAGGGCACTTGCTGTCATGAGCGCTGGGTGTCATATCCCAGTGATGAATCACTACATTCTACGCCTGAAACACTCTACATTAACTAACTAGAATTTAAATAAAAACTTGGAAAAGAAAAAATAAATCAGTCTAAAAAATGGAAATCGTTGTTAAATGAATATGAATAAGCAATGTGCATAATTGCTTTTAATACCTGCATACAATTTCACTTTGGGGATATCCTCTATTTAACTCACCTACTCTCTTCTGATATCAGGATTCTTTCTACTTTATGATTAACAAAACTACAAAAAGTGAAGACAGTGGAGTTGTGTGAGTTTCACCGTTCAGCGGCACGGTAGAGGGGTCCCTCCATCAACCTGGCGATTATAAGCCAGCCGCAGCAATGATGGTGACCTCTTGCCAGGTAAAATACAAGCTCTGATACAGAAGATTGCCGTGCTTGTGCAAATTTTATGCATCAGAACAAGACCAATGTGACATCCTCTCCCTCAGAACTGTAATCTCTGATCCTCAGGTCTGTCTGCAAATTAGAATCACGTGGGGAAATTTTAAAACTAGGGATGCCCTGCGTCCCCCCGCCCCCCAGAGATTCTGACTTAAATGGTCTCCGGTGGGTCTCACTCACATGTATCTTCCAGAACTCCAGAGTAAGTCGAAGTGCAGTCAGGATGGAGAAACTCTACTTTCTATGGAGTTACCCCAGATTTCGTGTCAGGGAGATCCTCCCAAGAAGGGAAACAGCCCCAATAAAGAAGTCCTTCTTGAGTGTGCGTGGTCAGGATGAACATAATATCCTAGCAATATCCAGGCAGCAAGCTCTGCATCCTCGGGCTAATTGGAACCCCTCAGGGCTATTTTTGGGAATTGACAACATAAGTAATGCAGCAGAGGGACCATCTATGTAGATAACTTGCCAATACCGTAATGACTGTACATAGAGCACCCATGATCCTTGTGCACATAAAGCCAGGACTGTGTCTCTCTGTTCTAATACAGCAAACCCATGAGCAGCCATTATCCTTATAACCCGACGCAGGTATTAAAACAGGCTTCGGTTGCCCGGTGGAGGAAATTGACTTTGGAACTACATATATGCTTTGTAATTGGTTGAGCACCATTTGGGAGATTTATGAAGGAGCTTCTCCCGGATTCTTCAAACTCGGAGACCCATATTCCTTTGAGAATCCCTTAGCCTGATTACTGTTTGCTCTCCTTTCGCATGTTCCAGACGTCTGAGCAACGTTGTCTGAACGGAGCATGCCCAGATCACTTACCCCGCAACCCGCCACCCCCCAAGGTGCAATTAAATGCTTCACATGGGACCAAAATGCCAGACAGTCCCATGGGCCAGAAAGGAGCTCAGGGCATTGGATGTAGTCTCTGCTCCCCGGGAGATTCTAGTTAAAAATAAAAGTAAACAAAAGAGAAACGTTCTCTAGTGCCAAAAACAGTTCTAGCCATATTTCTTTGGGGAATAAAACGTCTCATTTTTAAAACTGCAGTAACTGACAGTTCCTTATATGTTTCTCTTCCCACGCAATTGGTTTTGATCTGTACGGTTCTTTCTCGTCTTTTGAGTATCGCGGCTGCAATTTTTGGAGGGCTCGGTGGGGGGATCCCTGGAGAACGAGAAAGGTCAGGTTTGTGTCTTTCTCCGATGTGTTAAGGGTAGAATTCAAAGTGAAGGCATCAAAAGTTCTGTGAAGTCTTCTTGATGTAGAGGTTTAAGTTCCCAGCGTGCCTGCCTGGGAGCAGTTTGCGGTGACGATGAATTCCGTCTACATCTGCTCACTGGGTCAGCAGCAGGTGTGGAAACGTTGGCTTCCAGTACAATGGAGATGAGCACACACGTTCTTCTTCTGGGAGGCCTTTCTGAAAGCACACCTGATTGAAATGAATAATAAAAGGATCATCACCAGCCTTGGTTCCTGTGCCCCTTTGTTACATAAGGGACACGGGAAATAGTTCACGACCTCTCCTGCCAGAATGTTTCCATTGGCATTAAATGTGCCCGGTTCCTCCGAGGCAGGAAAATAAAGCCTCCTTCAATCCCACACTCTGTTACGATTGCCAGGGGCTGTCACCCGAACACACACACTTATACACGTGCATGCATTCACACATACACGTGCGTGTGTTCACACACATACACGTGCGTGCGTACACACACATACACGTGCGTGCGTACACACATATACACGTGCGTGCATGCACACATATACACATGCGTGCGTGCATACACACACAGGTCACCTCACTGTTAGTGTCCATTTCCCCACTTATACTTATATCCTCTCTCTGGCTTCAGCCTCTATCACTCCACGGAAATCTCTCTAGCCAAAAAGACAAAAATGTGTTTGATCCAAAATGTAATGGGCACTTTGCCGTCTTTACCTCACTTGACTTTTCGGGTAGCGTTTAGCGTTGTGGGTCACTCTCTCCTTGACACGCCATTTTCCTTAACTTCAGGACACCTCATTCTCTTGGGGTTTTTTTTCCCTACATCTCTGGCCATGCTTGGGGTCCTTTTTTGCCTCCTTGGCTCCCCTAAACCTTGTGGTTAGGCACTGCCCTGCCCTCTCCCCTTCCCTCTACTCTCTGTAGCTTCTCTGCCATGAGACCCACCCACTTCATCACTTCCAAATACCAGCTGTGAACTCTCAAAACTACTCCTACCCCGATCCCCTAGTCATTCTCCTGAACCCAGAAGCCATGTGCCCAACGGACCCCACAATCGCAGCATGTCCGGAGCTCAGCTCTAACACTCACCCTCAGCAACTTCTGTGTTCTCACGTCTATGACAAAGGCAACATATATTCTGTGTGTCTCCACAAAGCAATACCCAGAGCTCCTGTGCCAAACCAGGAACCTGGCCATCACTCTCGAGGACCGAGCCACTACATCCATCAAATCTACTTCCTGAATGTCCCAGACGCGTCACCTCTTTCAATCTTGGCCACTGTCTCAGTCCCTTCTGGCTGCTAGGACAGATTACCCAAATTGTGTGGCTTATAAACAACAGAAATGTATTTCTCAGAATTCTGGAGGCTGGCAAGTCCAAGGTCAAGGTGCCTGCAGATTCCTGTCTGCTGAGAACCTGCTTCCTGGTCCACACGACAGCCGCTCGTGACAAGAGGCGACGAGGAAGCTCTCTGGGATCTGTTTTATAAGGGCACGGGTCCTATTCAAAGGGTCCCACCCCTCACGAGATGATCACTTCTCAAAGACTTCCACCTCTAAACGTCATTGAGTCGAAGATTAGCTTTCAACATCTGAGTCTGGGTCAGGGATCAGGGAAGGGACACAAACATTGAACCGAGAATGGCTTCTGTGGGTTTACTCAGGCAGCCTGCATCGTCCTTCACTGGGATCCCCTCAGCCAGCCCCCCAGCACGGCACTGTTTCCATTCTTGCTGACCCGCTCTTCCCGCTCCAGCCAGAACAACCTCTATACTGCAATCCTTCCCTGCTATCAGGACCTCCCATCACTTTCAGCATACACCCCTTCAGCATGGGCTCTGTAAGGTTCCCTCTGCCCTCGCCCTCTCACCTTTCCACCCTTCCGTGTCCGCCAGCTCCCCTGCACAGCACTCCAGCACAGGACTGGGGTACCTGCCTTACTGTGTCTGACCCCAGGCCCTTTGCATATGCTGCTCCCTGGGCCTGAAACACACCTCCCACCCAGCCTACTCCACTGTTTTGCCTCATCATCATCTACATATCCTCATACAGCCTCCCCAGAAAAACCTCCTGGAGCCCCTCGAGGCTGCGAGAGTGGCCTCTTGTCTTCTCCCAGAGCACCTGTGTGTATTTCTAACCCATCACCCATTACACCACACTGAAACAGCCCATGTATCTGTCCGTTATCTTCTTGCTCTAAGAAGACTGTAAATTCCATAATGGCGGAGTCTGAATCTTATTCATCATGTGCTCACAACATCTCTCAGTTGCCTGGCAAACAGCAAGTGATTAATAGACATCAAATGAATAAATGCAGCATGATTTTACTTTTCTAGTACAGGGATGGTATGGGGAATAGGAATGGAAGCAGTTATTTTAAGGCACTGAAGTCATAAAATCACCCCCAGAAGAAAGGTAACAAGCCCTTTACCTGTCACCCTAGTTAATGGGATCTTTAGTCATATCTGTGTGCCATAAACTCTTTAAATAGTTCAACTAGTATTAATTTGTCCAAGGGAATCGCTTCTCGGCCTTTTGGCTAAGATCAAGTGTAATTTGTCCAAGGGAATGAAACTAAAATGGAAAGGTGTATCTGTATGTAGATACCTGCAAGTGTTCCTAAAATTCTGATATTCACGTTTTTTTATTTTGCAGTTTTTTTTATTATGTTCCGTGAGCCACTGCGTAGTACATCATTAGTTTTCCATGTGGCATTCAATGATTCATTAGTTACGTATAACACCACGTGCCCTCCTTAATAGCCATCGCCCTGTTAACCCCTCCCCCCACCCCCTTCTTTCTGAGACCCTGAGTTCGTTTCCCGGGGTCCATAGTCTCTCATGGTTCATCTCCCTTTCTGATTTCTCCCCTTTCGGATTTCCCTCCGTTCCCGTACCTGTACCCGGTGGGAGAGCAGCTAACATTTCCCTGTTCGCCCATCAACATGCGGCTGCCTGCGCCCTCTTCTGGACGAACGAAGAATAGCTTAAATGTGAAAAAAAATCTGTTAAGAAATGTTTGGGGACCAGCCCCACAGGGTGTTCTGAGTTCAGATCAACTCAGACTTTCCAGAGGAGAAGGATTAGTTGAAAACCCAGGGAGGCAAGTGTGTGATGTCACCACTGGTCAAGAAACGGTGTTGTTCTGCAGTGTCATGCCAGCCCATCGATGGGATGGGAGGTCGAGGCCCTGTGATGGGGCCTTGTGTCCCTCCAGCTGAGAACTTACAGGCTTCCTGGTGGCATTGCCCTCCCCCCAGAACACGCAGTCCAGCTCCCTTCTAGACCAGACCAAGGGACCACCTCTGCCCACCGATTCTCTTTAAGACCTGGGTGCTAGATTTAGCAGATATTTGGCAAATATTTTATTTTCTCTGGAAACCCTATCTCTGACGTACCCAGCCACCCCTGTGCTGGTCTGACGCTGCCTTGCTTCACTGTGTCAACTCACAGGTTTTTCTTCCTAAAGTTAATTAGTCTCTTCAATTGCTTTAATTATTTTTTTAAGAAATATTTTTGAGGGGCGCCTGGGTGGCTCAGTGGGTTAAAGCCTCTGCCTTCGGCTCGGGTCATGATCCCAGGGTCCTGGGATCGAGCCCCACATCAGCTCTCTGCTCCGTGGGGAGCCTGCTTCCTTCTCTGTCTCTCCCTCTGCCTGCCTCTCTGCCTACTTGTGATCTCTGTCTGTCAAATAAATAAATAAAATATTTTTTAAAAAAAAGAAATATTTTTGATCATTTTTATTTGTATTAAGCCCTCCCCGTTCTTTGTTTTTACTCCATTGTTTTACTTTCTACTGATTATTTTTGACCACTTCCTTTTCCCTCATAAATTTTTTTCTAAGCTGATAATATCATCCAGTGATTTATTTTTACTTTAGCCTTACTTTTACTCCCACTCATGTTTTCACTGAAAGCTTTCGGTTTCTTGGTCAATTAAATTATTTGCACTTTTGTATCCTCATCTCTAATGTTAATATTTTACCGATTCTTTTCTATTAAAGTCCACTTTCTGGAGTTTGACTCTTGGCTGTGAATTAGTCTTTGTTTCATTTTTACTTTATCTACTCTCCACTAATTATTCCTGACTCTTTTGTGTGTGTGTGTGTGTGTGTGTGTGTGCACGGTGCGCGCGTGTGTGTGTTTCATTTTAATTTGACATTTTACTTGACATTTAAGCCTTTTGGGCTTCTTCTTTTATTATTCAGACAAATATTATCTTTTGATTTTATTTTTAAATTGTTATTTTTTTCCTCTTATTTTACAAAGAGCAATTCAAGAGACGTGCTGATAAACACAATTGGCAGGATGGCGTGCACTTTGAAGGAGAGCACGAGACTCTCCTTCATCCCCAGGGTGGGCCCTCCCTGGAGAGAAGGTCAGGGCAGCAGGGACCCCTGCTGGTTGCTCTCCTTCCCTTAGTTTCCTCATGAGCAAAGAAATATAGAACGTTGAGTCAGGAAGTGAGATAAGGAATGGGATCTTGGATACTACTTTCTGCCTATAATAGTCATTTTGCAATAGTATGTATATATCCGTGCCAAAAACATTATTATAGGTAACTTCAAAGGGACAGCTGTTCCTTGGCCTTGATGGAAAGTGAAGTTCAGGAGGCCTAAGGACAAGAGATTCCTCTTGTATCCTCTCTAAAAGATGGTAATTATGTTAAGAAGGCAGGAAAGAAGGAAGGAAGGAAGGAAAAGAAAAACGAATCCAAAGGGGGAAAAAAGGAGGGATGGAAGGAGGGGAAAAAATGAAAATGAAATTTCAGGAGTTTTTGTTTCAGCCTCCTTTTTGCACAACCTAAGAAAGGAAAAATAATCTAGACCTTAGAAAGACTCAAGTCTCCAGAAATTCACCTCCAATGTGGCTGTTTGCAGAGTGGTTTTCAACAAAGTGGCAGGGATAGGGGGCACTTTTGTCCTCCAGGGGATGTTGGCAATGCCTGGAGACACTGTTGGTTATCACAGCTTGGGGGAGGGATGCCACTGGCATTTAGGCGGTAAAAGCCAAGAACACGCCCAGGGCCCTATAATACACAGGGCATCCCCCAGACACAACAGACATTACCCAGCCCAAAATGTCAACAAAGCTGAAGTTAGAAACCCTGCTCTAATGGCAGGTTTCTTAACATTCTTCGTGTCACTCCCCTTCACTCCCACTCAGTAACCTCTTCCCAAAGATCCCCTCTGGCGCGCACAGTTTCAGCTCCATCGACCAATGTCCAACATGTCCTATCTCTCTCTTATTTCTCTACAATTACTTCTCCACACATCTTTCCAGGGTTGAGGCGCTCAGACCTCAATTTTCTCTGCCCAGAGTACTGCTTCTTCCTTTTGGGCCTTAGTTCAGTCAGTTAGCTCTCCCTGAGAATGCAGATCTGGCCTGAGGAACATGCAGCTGCTCACTAGACAGGATGGACAATCCACACTTTGACCAGAGCCACAGAAGCCCGTGTCACCCATCCCAGCAAGTCACTACGAGCAGCCCCGTCAGAGAGAACACTGAGCTTCCTGAGGACCATAGCTCTATGTTTCCAGACCCAGCAGATTCCCCGTGACTGCTTTTCTCTACAAGCTCTGCAGGCTCTGAGCAGAGCCCCCGTGGCTCTTTCAGCTTACAGGTTTGAGGCAAAGAGAGACGAGGAGCTATGGATGAGGGGAAGCAGGCATCCACCCTGAAGAACGTGGGTTCTGGTACGAGAGCACTGCACTCAACTCCCAGCCACGGTCATTGCCTGAATCACTCTGCGCCTTGGTTCCTTCTATGTAAAATGGGGCTATCTTAAACGATTGCCGTGAAGATCAAACGAGTCAGGACAAGGAAAGCCATTGGCACAGTGCCAGACACAACTGCCTGGTAAAGGCGGGTATCACTAAAGAAGAGCCAGGCCATGAACCCACAGCCAAGAAGCAAATGTTCTGGCCCCTAGAAGTGCCCTTAGATAGCATTGTTAGGAATGAATCAACTAGAGGGTCAGCATGACCAGAAGTGACCCTTCTCTCGGAGGTTAAGTGAAAACTTAAACAAATTTCACTTCCTTACAAGGGCAATGGGACTCGATTCCGTCCTACTTCACATTAATTCTGTTTCTTCCTTGCTATTTAAGAATGAGTACAGCGAGTACCGTTCTCCAAGCTTCCCTGCTGGTTGATTCTCAGCTCCTTCTACTTTGCCCCAGGGGAGTTCTTGGCCTTCCCCGGTAGAACTCTGTACATAATTATTATGAAAGAATAAGTGAAATGGGATTTTAATTATTTTATTAAAGATAGGAAATACGGCTATACCCTAGAAGTCATATAAAATAAAATAGTTTTTAAATCACTGGCGATAGTTATATTTTTCCACCAGCTGAGTTTTGAAATATGTGAAAAGCCCGGGGTAAATTAAGAAAGATTTCGGCCTATCAACATTCCTAAACAGTTCTAAATAGGTCAAGAATCGAGTTGTAATACCTATGGATTTTTGGTTCCTTCTTATTTCCTGATAATACCACATGTCTTATAATTTAACATCTTTTTAAGGAGGTAACTCTGAAAACTTAAAATCCTGTCTTTAACCTTCAAAAATATTTCTTTAATGGAAAGTTTGTTTGTCACTTTAACAGAATACTTACATCCATTTTAAGATTGAGGGGATAATCGAGCCATTCTTTCTCATATCCCAGTACATACTAGAGAATCTGGAACAGAGAAGACATTTCTTTCATGTCTGTCAAATGAATAAAACATACATATGAATTCATAAATGAACTATAGAAGCTATTTGAATTTTAATTTTTGCTTTCGGTTGTTTGGTAGTTTGCCTATTTAATTAGCTTCTTTTATGGGAACTACTCCCAACAATAGTTTCCCTGGCATGAGAATCACATTTGACATTACGCCTTTCCATCTTTATTTCCTGACATCTCTTTGACCTGGGGAAGGATAAATAGTTCATTATCTGTACAGCAAACCAATTATATACCCGGAGGTCACCAACCAGGTCTCAGTCCAGCGTAATCAGCCTCCCATCCAGCCAGCCCAGTGTAAGGATCCTAGAAAGGACACGGTCTGGCTACTGAGAGAGAGGTGGCTCTCAATCCCGGTCTGCTGCTTCCTAAGCTCTGGAGCCTCAATCTTGTGTATGAACCAGAACAGTTGGGGTTTCGTTGAGATGATAGATGCCAATGTCTGGCATACAGAGAGTCCTCTGTACATAGGCTATGTGTTAGGCCCTGATCCCAATCACTTCTGTAGAAATAATGGGAAACTCATAGGAAAGCCAACTGGATAGTAGGAAGTAGTCCTACCTGTTAGCTAATTCCGTAGTTCTCAGTCCTTAGCTAAATGTTGACATTACCTACTGAACCTTTGAAAAACTCTGATGTTTGGTACCCATCCTCAGAGAGCCTGATCTAGATGGGAACGAGGTATCTATATGGTCCTAGAGTTGCCCCAGGGGATTCTAGGGGGCCATGCGGGGCTGAGAGCTACTGACCTGACATGTGTGCACAATCGTGTCCCTGTACTCTGGTAGGTCCTAAGTTTGGTGATAACCACTGAAGTACATTTTTTTTTAACTTTATTTAAGCTTTATTTAAACATATAATGTAACCCCACCACCCTCTCCCACCCCCGTTGCATCTCCACTTCCTCATATCAGGGAGATCATGTGAGAAGTACATTTTTATTTGAGTGTACGTTCTTGTCCTTAAACTCTATTTAATTGGGTGTGTTGGATATCTTTTAAGTAATAGCTTCGATGCTGATTCTAGAGTCTCCTTCCCAAAGCACAGTGTCTAATCAGCACTCATAAAGTAAAGAACTTACTACATAATAATTACATAATAAATTATTACATAATTTACTGAACACCATCTATGTGCCAGGAACTGTGTATTCTTCTGGGATCCAGAAAAGAGCATGACACAATCTTTGCGTCAAGACGCTCCCAGTCTAACAGAGGAACAGTGATAGTTTAATGTGACATGTGATCCCATATGGGTATGTACTGGAGAAAGGTCACTATCCCAGGCTCTGGAGAGAGAGAGCCTTAGAGCACACCCAGAACAGGTGATGATAGGGGTACATAGGAATTACTTGCCCAGAGAAGAGCGGTCCAAAGACAGAATGTTGCGTGAGTGGGGAGGAGTTTGCCAATTTCATATGATAAACATGAATTAATATTGTTTCATCTTTAAAGTATTAGGGTAAGTCTGTAGGTACCTAACATACACTGAAGATTTCATTCGGATAATAGGGGTTTAGACTGTTCCTACCTGGCAACTTCTTAATAATTAAATTCCCCAGGAAATATGTGTGATAATACACTGACATAGTATGTTAAAGAAGTTAGATAAATAACGGCTAATATCATTTCTGTCTTTTTAAGTTCTACAACACAGATAAAATTAATTTGCAAGCTTCCCTTTCTCTTCCTTTTCCTTACTTAATAGGCTAGTTAAGGCAGGTTTTTTGTGCCTGTCATGGTCTGTATATAACATAGACAGAAGAGTGGAAATGTCAGTCGTGTTCCAAGTAAAATAATTCCCAGAGAGTTGGCCTGTTGACAGCTCTGGTTTTAACCACTTAGATTGATTTAAAAATATATTACTCCTTATGTTCAGTGGTTTTCAACCATAGATTATTGAATTTTAAGAGGGACATCAAAGAATTGCAGAATTGACATTTGATTGAAGTCTACATAAATGCGGTGTTTCGGTGTTCTCACCTCCCATTATCATATAGTTAAACTACACAGGGGTCAACTTTTTCCCCTTCCAAAAACTTCATGTTTAAAGATGCTTTCCGATCTTTAAATAGAAAGTGCTATTGATGATAAACTATTTCCTTTCGTCAGATTATCTGTATATCATAGCTTTGAGTTCAACTCAGGATATCTAATTCGTCAGTATTCTTTCCTTTCAAATCTAAACTTTATAAAAAGAAGACTTTATTGGCTCAAGGAATAGCAATAGGAGAGAATGAATGCAGACGCTCAACTGATGTGATTAAGACTCTAGCTGGGTCTCTTTATCTCTCAGTTATGTTGCCGTCATTCTCTGGTAGGTTCTGTCTCCACCCAGGGGAAGCTGGGCCCTGACAGACCCAAAGCCCCAAGCTCATGGTCTCTGAAAGGGAAACTGTCAGGGAACCAACCTTTCAAGTCCCCAAAAGAACTCTGATTGGCCCTCGTTGGCCACTCTGGACCAGTTGGCCTACTCTGGACCAATCAATCTGTCTGGGGAGATGAGCTTTTCTGATTGACCCTCGGCTCCACCACTGATGGACAGGCCCACCAGAACCACAAGGAGAGGGGAGAAGCAGTCCCCATGACATAGAAATCAGGGACAGACAAATTAAGAGATGAGCATTAGCAGGAGGAGTGTTATTATAGTGTTTCTCTTGTCCCTCCCTCAAAATTGCAATATTTCCGCTAAGCAAAAAATGAAGATCCAGTAGAAAAATTAACTACATTATATAGTTGGCTGTTCTTCCCTTTTGAAAATCCTTTCAACTAGTGACACATTTCCCTTGTGTGAGCAATAGACCTTCTGCAACATCACAAAATTTTTTTTAGTGATTCAACTG
This sequence comes from Taxidea taxus jeffersonii, assembly GCA_003697995.1. Taxonomy (NCBI): domain Eukaryota; kingdom Metazoa; phylum Chordata; class Mammalia; order Carnivora; family Mustelidae; genus Taxidea; species Taxidea taxus. The sequence goes on along the minus strand of RCUC01100691.1, from coordinate 3,097 downwards.
CCTGAGAAAATTCTTAGTAGCTCCTACAACTAGTGTCTCAGAAAAAGAATTACAGTTTAATAAGATACAAATAATATTAACCAAACCTGTTTAGCTTGTTTCTCCAGGGAAGATGGGGGCTGGGGAAGAAGGAGATAGGCGGAAAATTATAAGCAATTTCATTTTTGTGCTCTTCACCATATAAGACTTCTGTGAGAAATTGATAGTGTATTTGTATTCCTATATAGTGATTATAGGCTGAAAGGCACTGGTTTCCTGGCACTCAGATACACTCTAACAGGAAAGAATGACCTTAGAAAGGTCACTTTTGTCTAAGGATGGTCCTCAGTTCTGAAAGTTCAGAAACTGTTTTTCCCTAATTCATTCAAGCATTATCGATATCTCCAAGTCTGGCTAATCCCAAACTTACAGAAGAAATCAGAATCTCCTTGAAACCTCCCTTCATGTATATTTCCATAGTGACCAGGCCCTCCTAATTTCTTCTTCTTAATATACCCCCCCCATTCTCAACCTGTTTTCCCTCTGCCTTTATACACACAGACTCTTACCATCTCTAATCTAGACCGTGGTTCTACTCTTCTGATATCCTGACTCAATCCTCCCCCGTCCTTAATCAATTCTTTATATTGAGGTCAATATCCACATTCAAAATATAAAAATCTGAGTTGAACTCCCAATCCTGGAACACTGGGACAGAGTAAGTAGGTCTGCAATTAATATTTGAAATGGTACTATTTGAAATGGTAGTTCGAAGGGAGGGGAGAGTCAGTGATTTTTCTCTCTTTCAGAGGAAATTTCTAGAAGAAGCCAAATTGTAACCTCCAAGTTGCTTGGTGAACATGACATATTATCAAGATCTGTTACTAGAGTCCCCTTAATGGCCAGTGGTGTCAAACTAGGCCAGTTTGAGGCATCCCTGTCCACTTCATGGGTAAATTGCATCTGTAAGCCAGCTGGTCAGAGAAGCTTCTTGGGGCTTAATAAAGGAAATTCTCAATTTCTCTATTGTCTATTCATTTTTTTAAGCTTCCTGCTTACTATATCCCTTTTGCTGATATAGGCATTTTTTAGAAATGGTAATGAGGGGTGCCTGGGTGGTTCGTCATATGGGCAACTGACTCTTGATTTTGGCTCAAGTTATGACCTCGGGTTCGTGAGTTTGAGCCCCATGTCCGGCTCCGTGCTAGGTGTGGAACCTTCTTAGGATTCTGTCTCTCTCTCCTCCCTCTCCCTCCCCGCTCATGCACTCTCTAAATAAATAAGTAAATAAGTAAGTAAAATGGTAATGAAACCAGTAGGCTCCAGTTGGACACTATTCTTCCAGATTTAGGCCTAAGGGATTATTTTAAGGAGATAAAATAATAGATTAGATTAGAGAGAGAGAGAGTTAAAATAATCTTTAAAATATACATACTTCTGTTTCTAGTCTTCATATCTGGATTTCAACTAGTTTAGGTAGTTGACACTAGCTAAACACATCCAAGTTATACTGCCCAAAATAGTCTCTGAACTCTGCTATGTATAAATCAAATATTTATATTTAATAAATATTTATTAATGATGGCATCATGAGGAAAGAAGTACTAAGCACCATAAATCACTGCATGAAGGAGTGTGTTAACTAGTACCACATAGAACCGTTCAGAAATTTGGCACCAGGGGGAAGGACCCAACACTCCAAGTACCTACTAAAATCAGAGCGGTCCTAACCCATCTTGCCAGCAGCTCCCACACCTAAGCCATTCCATACTGACCCTTCCATAGCAGTTTCTGTTGAGTGATTTCCCTGGATACTAAGTGGGCATCTCCAGCTGGTTGGACCGAGGTCAGACTGTAGGGGGTGACACAAAGGGGCCACATGTTCCTAGGGGACAAGTATGAACAGAATATGAAATGCCACCTCCTGACGGGGAGCCTGCCTGGGGACCCGGCAGAGGCAGTGTCCTGAGATGTGTTTCTCCCGTACAGTGGCAGCCTCTTTCTAGATGGACTAGAAAGATGGGAAAATGCTATTAGTGTTCTGTTCAGTCATGCCATGAACTTGGCTCAGAAAGTCAGTTTCTCTGTCCTGAGCCCAGTCTGAAGGACCTTGCCTGATCTGCAGCCTAAATGAGCGGTTACGCACCCGACATTTCATTATCATCTTTAAGAGGATCCTTTCACAGTGATGTGAGTCCGGTTTCCTCTGGGGTTTATTTAGATAATAAGAAATCACACTGAGGAGTCTGCATAACATAAACCTAATCTGGGGCCATGCAAGGATTGGCAGCTGCAGTAAAACCTGGAGTTTATAAAGAGAGGGGAAATGATCAGTTAGCTTTGTGCCGTCATAATGACCCAGCATCTCAGATCCTCTCACCATTTTCTCTCTCCTACAGTGATGCAGGAAGAACAACAACAAAACATATAATCCATACATAAAATCATGTAATTTATGAAACCTTGAATAATGATGGGCCTTTAGAAATGTCACAGCAGGGACAACTGGGTGGCTCAGTTGGTTAAGCGTCTGCCTTCGGCTCGGGTCAGGATCTCAGGGTCCTGGGATGGACTCTGGCATTGGGCTCCTTGCTCCGCAGGGAGCCTGCTTCTCCTTCTCCCTCTGCCCCTCCCTCCCACTCTTGTGCACGTGCTCCCTTTCTCTTAAGTAAATAAAATATTTTTTTTAAATGTCACTTTAGGAATTCCTATTTTTTTCAAAATGTGCAGCTAATTCTCAGCAAAAACAAAAAGGCCCAACCAAACTTGGGAATGAATCCAAACTATAAGTGAAAATAAAAACCATAACAACAATCTTGATGCCACCTTAAGGTGAAAGGAGGAAAGTGGAAATTTCTTTTCAATTCCACCCTTAAGAATCACGAGGACATATCCAGTAACATGCAATATCATTTGCCAGAATTGGAATCTTAAATGTTGAAGTATGTTACAAACCTTCCTGGAACTAGGTCATAACTGTCCTTGTAAAAACAAGTGTCGATGATCTTTAACATTCAGTATTAACAAGCATCTGAGGATAGTGATACAGGGAAATCTAGGTCCTGACAATTTTTTTAAAGACTCTATTTCTTTTAGAGAGAGAGAGAGAGCATGAGTG
>ML097079.1:4366-16869 GCA_003697995.1 Taxidea taxus jeffersonii | reverse complement strand
TGATAGTAGGTGCTAAGAAGATTACCCAGAGAGAGTGAGCAGCATGAGAAGTATTGGGTCTGGCAACTAAAAGGATATTGGAAGTCTTTATCATAGCAAATTTAGTGGAAGGTTGGGAGACCAAGCCAGATAACAGTGGGCTGAAGAATGAAAAAGTGGATAATAAATAAAAATGAGTCATCTGCAAGGGAAAAGCAAAACTTAGCACCAAAGTGTCAGTGAACTTCTCTGTGTATAAGAATAGGGCTATAAGGGCTGTTGAGGCAATATAGCTTAATGGTTAAAACCATGGGCTTGAATTCTGTATTTATCATTTACTAGCTGTGTGACCTTGGGTAAGTTACTTAACTCTCTCAGTCTGTTTCCTCCTCTATAAACTATAGATAATATCTTTTTGAAACTGTGAGAATCAGGTGATAGATACACACATGCATATTTATGGTACAGAAAGGCATGTGTGTATATGTATAAATGTATCTTGGCATATGATATCAATAAATAGCCATTATTAACAATGAAGGGATAGAAAAGAACTTGTAGTTTTATTGCAAAGGGAGGTAAAGTAAGCTGATGATGAAGTTTTAATAGTAATACAAAACCACATATTTCTGAGTGATGAATGAATGATGCAGACAGTTATTGCCTTCAGAGCACAGCAAAACTTTTCTGGAAAAGCTTATCACCAGGGCGCCTGGGTGGCTCAGTGGGTTGGGCCGCTGCCTTCGGCTCAGGTCATGATCTCAGGGTCCTGGGATCGAGTCCCACATTGGGCTCTCTGCTCAGCAGGGAGCCTGCTTCCTCCCCTCTCTCTCTGCCTGCCTCTCTGCCTACTTGTGATCTCTCTGTCAAATAAATAAATAAAATCTTTAAAAAAAAAAAAAAAAAAGCTTATCACCATTATCTGCTGAGTGTTTGCCAAGATATACCAGGCACTATTTGGTCCTTTTACATGTATTACCACATTTAAGTCACATAATAATTTAGTGAAGTAGGGTACTTTTGTAGCCATGCATTTTATTTTATTTTTTTTAAAGACTTTTTATTTATTTATTTGACACAGAGAGAGATCACAAGTAGGCAGAGAGGCAGGCAGAGAGAGAGGAGGAAGCAGGCTCCCTGCTGAGCAGAGAGCCCAATGTGGGACTCGATCCCAGAACCCTGAGATCATGACCTGAGCCGAAGGCAGAGGCTTAACCCACTGAGCCACCCAGGCGCCCCTGTAGCCATGCATTTTAAACAGATAAGGAAATGAAGGCACAAAGAAGCTGAATAACTTGCCCAGGCCATGTAGTAGGTGGCAGAGATTCAGGCTCAAGTAGGCTGACAGCCAAGCTGCAGCTCTTAACTGTTAGGTCGTGCTACCTCTTGAAGATCATACATACAGCTTTACTTGTTCAGTCATGACTAAATCCAGGGCCCAAACAAGGTCATCAGGATTTTCTCTCATACTCTATCTTTTGCCTTAGTTTCTCTCTGTGCTAGCTTCATCCTCAGGAAGGCTTTCCCTGTGAAGTGGCAGGATAGCTGCTGGGAGACCTAGAATATTTTTAATTTAGCAATCTCAGTGGGAAGAGAGAATCTCTGTTGGCAATAGTTCTAGCAAACTAGAATTGATTCTCATTGGGTCACTTAGGGTATTATTCACATTCCTGAACCAGTCACTGGCCTGAGGGTAGCTGTAGGATGTAATGGAAAACTCTTAATGGCTGGGCTGCATTGTGTGAATATTCACCTGTGACTGAGATGGGGGCAGGGAGTCCTTACCTAAAGGGAACACCAAGGTGCCATTTCCAAAAGAATGAGAATTGATATGGGCTAGGCAAGAACAACAGATATCTACCATACTTAAGATATTAGGACTATACTCACATTATAGAATGTTTCTGCTCAGTTCCTATTTTAGCCTTAATATGTCAATATTTTCACAGAATTATGATGAATTATGACAAATTGAAATCACGTCTCGGTGAGATTCATGATAGCAAAATGCGTCTAGAGCAGGATTTGAAGAAACAAGCTTTGGACAACCGGGAAATAGATAAAAAAATGAACAGTATCAAACCTGACCTGATCCAGCTGCGCAAGATCCGAGATCAGCACCTTGTGTGAGTAGTCTGGGCCCGTATGGGAGGAAATACCAGCACCAGATTACTGTTGGCACTAGACCTGTTAGAGGCAGACAAAGATTTTAATTGGGAACTGGCCAGTGAGATTGTAAGAAATTAGGAAAGCAATCCTGGTAGTACTTGGTGGTACCAGAGTTTGCCAAAATTCAACATGTGGGGCAAACCAAAATGTAGCATTCTAGATTCTAATCCATACAAATGAGAAATCTCAGAGGGCCGGTATGGCATGAGCAATGTGGTGTAGCTTAAAAAGGACAGGTTAGTGTTTGCCTAAATACAAAAAACAGAATCTTTGACTATATAGTAGAACCACAGAAATAGAAATTACCCCTCATGAGCAGGCAACAACACTAATAGTGGGGGCTTACAAATAAATATACAGGACAGTCTCTTAAAGGGTTTTTATATTTAAGAAATGAAATTCTGAAAAAAAAAATGAAATTCTGTATTCAAGTAATAGGTATATGTGCCACCAATAGCAGGCATGCAAGATAATTTGAGGAGTGAAACTCAACTCTTTAATATTATAGAAAACTGTATGATTGTAGCTAGATATAGGGATATTACTCAAATATAGATTAAAATATATATTTTCAGAACAAGATGTTAGATTTTTAGGACAAATGATTGTCTTATAGAAGGAGAGAATCCATGAAAAAGGAAAATATAAGGTTTTGTTCTAGGTAATGAATAGACTGCTACAAAATATGTTTATAGGTGACTTTTATGCATGTAATACAACTTGATTCAAACTAATGGTAGAAGACAAAGTAAAGACCTCTGACTGGGTTTTCCATTGCCTTCAGGGTTTCTTTATATGAGAAAGGGAGAGGGGAGAAAATAAAAGCTTAGAGGTGGGAACAGTGCTATTGAGCTTCAGTAGAGTAAAATCTAAGGCGATAAGTTTTGGGGGCAAACAATTAGAACTATGCTGTGCTGACTAGTTTTTAGTAACTCCTCTCTAAAAATCATTTCAGTTTGCTATTGTGGCAAAAAAAAAAAAAAATCAAGTAAGTACACATAGCATACACAAGAACTTTGGAAACAAGGCAGGGAGGTACCTTGTCTAAAATCAGGGGAGTCTGCTCTTGGGATGCTTATGTGATTTAGGTCACGTAATGAAGCTGAAGAAAGGCCCAAGAAGAAGACTTATGCCATGGACCAAAGGAATGACTGGAAGCCCATGTTTGCTCTGGAAATTGATGAGATTATTAAAAAAATACACCATCCCAAGAGGCATGAATAAGTATGGTAAACTAGACCTTGAATGTTCCTTTAATGAGTTACATAAATTATATATAAAAGAGTTTAGATAATATCATGGGTGATAAATCATGATCTGCTAGTAAAGATAATTAGGGTGTTTAGGGAGATATTTACAGATTATCTACTATATGCTGGTGCCATTTTCAGCATTGGGAATAGCCAGCCATGAACAATAGGACAGACCCCTTTCTTTAAAGCAGCTTACATTTTAGTGGGGGAGGCAAACAAAAGTGAATATATAAAATAATGAATTTCAGGCAAGTGCTATGAAGATGATAAAATACGGTAAAATATAGAGAAGAGTGACAAGGGGACTGTCTTACTTGGGATAATCAGGGCAGTCCTCCCTGATGAGGAGAGGATATTTATGATGAGACCTGAATGGTCTGGAGCTTGGTTGGAGGATGGGGATGAATGAAAGAGTTTCAGTACTCACTCAGATTTTTACATCAGTGGCCGTTCAGTGGAACTAAATTTAATGGTGTGTTGTTTTACATCTAAAGTTTTGGTATATTTATATTTTTAAAGATTTTATTTATTGGGACGCCTGGGTGGCTCAGTTGGTTAAGCAGCTGCCTTCGGCTCAGGTCATGATCCCAGCGTCCTGGGATCGAGTCCCACATCGGGCTCCTTGCTCAGCGGGGAGCCTGCTTCTCCCTCTGCCTCTGCCTGCCTCTCTGTCTGCCTGTGCTCGCTCTCTCTCTCTCTAACAAATAAGTAAAATCTTAAAAAAAAAAAAAAAAGATTTTATTTATTTATTTGACAGATATCACTTGAGAGATCACAAGTAGGCAGAGAGTAAGGCAGAGAGAGAGGAGGAAGCAGGCTCCCTGAGGAGCAGATAGCCTGATGTGGGGCTCGATCCCAGGACTCTGGGATTATGACCTGAGCCGAAGGCAGAGGCTTTAACCCACTGAGCCACCCAGGTGCCCCAAGTTTTGGTATATTTTAAAATACTATGATTTGCCTAGTGATGAGGCACATTTATATTAATTACTCAGATTGCCATCATGCATTTCTTGTGGCTTGCTTTGGTACAAGAATAGACCTTGAAATTGTTCTGGAATGTTTTAACTCCTTGTAGTGGGCCACACAAGAATTGAGTCTTCTGGCTTAGCGGAGATTGCAAATGTGACACCATGCTCACATTAACTAATGATTTCAGAAACAGATGTCCCCGTGTGTTTGAGTGCAAGTATATGTGTGTTTATGGTTGTACAACCTTCTAGAAAAGGAAAATGAAAAATGAGAGAAGTGCCTAATCTCAGGTAACTCCTCTGCTTTTTTGCAGAAAGTTAAGGGGAAACTAGTTTAAGGAAATCTCTGGCCACCTTTAGTGGGAGTGGGTTAAAATAAGAGGTTCTTTGGTTAGCTTGACATGTCTACTTTAGGCAGAGTTTGCACAGATACTGACACTGGTGTCTTCCGTCTGGCAGGTGGCTCAATCACAAAGGAGTGAGACAGAAGCGCCTCAATGCCTGGCTGGGAATCAAGAATGAGGATGCTGATGAGTAAGTTCTCTACCTTTCTATCAGAGGGTTTTGTTCCCAATCTAAGCCTTCTTTATTCATGCTAAGATGTTGGCTCCCATTTTCACTTGAGGACATTGAATCAAGAACTTTGTACTTTTAAATTGAATTGAAGAGTACCCTGTAGGCACTTGAGTTCAGAGACCCACTGAGCCACGTGAAACCTGGGTGCGTAAGCATTGCTCATTCAGACATTCATGTGTCAGCTGATTGGATGAGACTTGTAAATTTTGTGCTTTCTGCACCATAGGCAATAATGAAGTTGTTAAAAAACGTCCAAGTAATTGTAGTTTTACTTTGTCATTTCATGGTTAAAGATTTAGAAGAGTGTTTTATTCATGAGTTTGCTTTTAGATGTGAGTAACCTGATTGTTAGAATAATATTTTAGGGGCGCCTGGGTGGCTCAGTGGGTTAAAGCCTCTGCCTTTGGCTCGGGTCATAATCTCAGGGTCCTGGGATCGAGCCCCGCATCGGGGTCTCTGCTCCGAGGAGAGCCTGCTTCCCTTGTTCTCTCTCTCTCTCTGCCTGCCTCTCTGCCTACTTGTGTTCTCTGTCAAATTAAAAAAAAAAGAATAATATTTTAACATTTAATTTTTAGGACCTATTTTATCAATGAGGAAGATGAAAACCTGCCCCATTATGATGAGAAAACCTGGTTTGTTGAGGATATCAATCGAGTACAAGCAGAGGACTTGCTTTATGGGAAACCCGATGGTGCGTTTTTAATTCGTGAGAGCAGCAAGAAAGGATGTTATGCTTGCTCTGTGGTGTAAGTCTTTTCTGGCATTTTACCTTTGAGAATTTGTACATTGATTAATAGAAACTAAATCCCTCCTAAAATTCAGTTAAAATTATTTAAAGTAGAGTAATGAGAACCCATGGCTTAGACCTTTAATATATGTATAAAGAAAACAGTTAGTTGCTTTAGGAGAGATGGTATCTGAAATTATTTGGGGGATTTTAATTTCAGATGGTAAGCAGATTATCCCTGCAGTGTTGCTATTGGATTTTCAGGTATTTGTGAAAAGTAATGTGAGATCTTCAATTGAAAGATTCCCTAAAGAGGGGTGCCTGGCTGGCTCAGTCAGTAGAGCCTTTGACCCTTGATCTCAGGGTTATCAGTTCAAGCTCCACATAGGTTGTAGAGCCTACTTTAAATAGATATATTGGGGCTCCTGGTGGCTCAGTGGTTTAAAGCCTCTGCCTTCGGCTCAGGTCATGATCCCAGGGTCCTGGGATCGAGCCCTGCATCGGGCTCTCTGCTCTGTGGGGAGCCTGCTTCCTCCTCTCTCTCTCTCTGCCTCTCCGCCTACTTGTGGTCTCTGTCTGTCAAATAAATAAATAAAATCTTTAAAAAAAAATAGATATATTAGTTGAAATTTTTTTTTAAAATCACACAATTAAAAAAAAAAAAGATTTTATTTATTTATTTATTTGTCAGAGAGAGAGAGCACGCGCACAAGCAGGCAGAGGCAGAGAGAGAAGCAGTCTCCCTGCCGATCAGGGAGCCCCATCTGGGATTGGATCCCAGGACCCTGGGATCATGACCTGAGCCGAAGGCAGAGGCTTAACCGACTGAGCCACCCAGGTGTCCCCCCCCCCCAAAAAAATCACATAATTTTGTAGTCATCTCATGCATATCTAATTTGGGCTTCAGTGTCAGTTTAAGTAAAGCTTAAGAACTGTTTTTACTTCAGAAGAAAAACTATCTAAATTTTGTACTTAAGTAGTAGTCTGTTGGGGTAGTGATCAAATATGTTGGGTATTTTCCCTAAGATGATCTTATGACTTTGTTTGGAAAAGCCTATTTTATTAGTTTGCATCCATTTATTTATTTATTTACTTATTTATTTAGATATATTTATTTGAGAGAGAGCAAGTGTGTGAGAGAAGGGGGAGGGACAAAAGGAGAGAATCTTCAGGCAGACTCCCTTCTGAGCATGGAGTAGGGGGCGCAGGCAGAGGTGGGGGGCCCGGTTTGGGGCTGGCCTGATCCCACCCTATTACCCATGAGATCACAGCATGAACGGAGGTCATGAGTACTGAGCCACCCAGGTGCCTCTATTAGTTTCCTTTTAGTGGAAAGTGAGATTCTGAGGACAGCTAACCATATCTGTCACATTTTGTGTGTCGTGTATAGTCCTTCAGTGACAAAGACCATAGTTAGCGAAAGGTATAGTATGATTGTTATGAGAGCAAGCTTTGGTACCAAATATATTACATTCAAATCCTGACTACTTACCAGATGTATAATCTGGGGTAAATTACTTTACCTTTCTTTGTCCAGTTTCCTTATCTGAAAAATAAGGATAAGAATATCTACTTGAGGGTTTTTATAAGTCTTAAATGAATTAATATATGTAACGTGCTTTAATCAATGTTGGTACATAATAAGTGAATGTTATCTACCAATATTATTATGATAATGATGCTAATGATGGATATGGCAGAAAGCAAGCAAAAATAACAGGATGATTTTGCCCTCAGAGGGCAAGGTGGTGAGGATGGACAAAAGACACTCATATTAAGAGTGCTCAGTGCTTTATGTGATCTTGTCCTTAGTGGTCTCTGGAGTCAGAGTTTGATTCCAAGTTTACCTGGTTTCAAAGCCCACATTTTTCTATTGCACCATACTTTCTTCATTTTTCAATTAAATATCCAAGATAATAGAATTACTGTGAAATAGGTATCATCAGTATGCTGTACACATAAAGAACTCTTAATTCTGGTGGAAAAGGAGAGGGTTGGGAGGTTTTGTGGAAGAGGTAGCATTTGAACTGGACTTTGAAAGGATGAATAATGGGATATCCATGGCTGAATATGGGGGAGGACTTGAAAAGTGCATTAGATTACTGTTTTTGCAAAGATACAATTATTTAAATATTTTTAAAAGATTTATTTATCTGAGAGAGACAGAAAGTAAGAGTGGGAGTGAGTGAGCACGCAAGCAGGGGGAGGAGCAGAGGGAGAGGGGAAGCAGACTCCCCACTGAGCATGGAGCCTGACTTGGGGCTTGATCCCAGGACCCCGAAATCATGATCTGAGCTGAAACCAAGAGTCAGATGCTTATCAGACTCAGCCACCCAGGTGCCCCTATAGTTATTTAAAACATTCTTTTCTCTCTTACCTGGGCTGCTTAAGTTATCTGAGTGGTAATGCCAGGACAGGATTGTTCTTACAGAGATTGAGATCTTTTAAAAATAAAAAGAAGAAAGGCAGTAAGACCAGTGCGTTTGTACTCTTACCCTCACCCAGGTCATTGGGTGGCAGCCTGTGGGTTAAGGACTTGGCTGGTGGAAGGTGCTGCCCTGCAGTTCAGATAAATCCTGGGAGACCAAAGAACAGCTTGAGTACCTTGAAGAGGTGTATTCTTTTTCTTCTTCCTTTAGCCACAGACTCCCAGGCCTAAGTCCACAGCAGTGTGGATTTCCCTTGCTTATGAAAACCACCTGTAGTCATATATCATGTTTCCATTCACACTGAGGATGGTTGGAAGCAAAGAGTCTAGCATCACAAAGACTCCCATTTGTTTGCCAGCCATTCTGGATACAGGAAGCCTGCCTACAGTAATCTCCCTGTATGCTTAGAACACTTGCTGAAGTAGGAATATGAGTATGTTCAGTTTTTTAGGAGATTCTCATAGCAAAATTAACATGATCATGTAGGAAGTCACATATGGAACTCATTTGTTCTTCCATATTGATTTCTGTTAATGACATCATCCAAGAAGCCTAAGAAGAAATTGCTTAACTCTACAACCTTCTTAGGCTAAAGACCCGCAGCCAGCAATGCCTATGTTCACTAGGTTAAGGATTCAGGTAGTGAGCACTTACGATCCTTATTGCCATTTGGGATAAGAAATTTGATAGGGATAGAACTAGACAGATCAGAAAGGTAGCAGAAGATTTGAATGATATTTTAAAACAACTAGAGCTAACAACAGCAGAATATACATTCTTCTTAAGTGCACATGAAACATTATCCAGGGTAGGCCATAGGTTAGGCCACAGTCTCAATACATTTAAAAGTGTTGAAATCCCACAAAAAAATGTTTTCTAACCACAGTGGAAAGAAATTAGAAATCAAAAACATCAGGAAATTTGGGAAATCCTTAAATGTGGACAGTAAACAGCACATTCCTAAATAACCAATGGATTGAAGTGCCTGGGTGGCTCAGTGGGTTTAGCCTCTGCCTTCAGCTCAGGTCATGATATCAGGGTCCTGGGATTGAGCCCCGTGTGGGGCTCTCTGCTCAGCAGGGAGCCTGCTTCCCCTCCTCTCTCTGTCTGTGGCTCTGCCTACTTGTGATCTCTCTCTCTGTGTCAAATAAAATCTTTAAAAGAAAATAACCAATGGATCAAAGAAAGAAAACAGGAAATTAGAAAATATTTTGAGATGAGTAAACAGAAACACAGCTTATCAAAACTCACAGAATTCAGCTAAAGCAGTCCTAGATGCCAAATTTATAACTGTAAACATTTATGTTAAAAAAAAGGAGACCACATATTAATAAAGTAACCTTCTACCTTAAGAAACTAAAAAAGGAAGACCAAACTAAACCCAAGCAAAAAGGAGGGAATAATAAAGATTAGAATGGAAGTAAATGAAAGAGAGAGTAGAAAACAATTGAGAAAATGAGTGAAACCAAAAATTGGGATGGAACTGAAATACAACATCAAGCTAAACTGCCCCCATCCCCACAGAGAAGAAACAAATTACTAAAATCAGGATGAAAGAGGGGGTCCTTACTTGTAGTCCTTATAGAAATAAAAAAAGATAACGAGGGAATGCTATAAACAATCATATACCAAAAAAATTAAACCCAGATGAAATGGACAAATTCCTGGAAGCACACAAACCACCAAAACTGACTTAAGCGGAAGTGGAAAATTTGAACACAACTATAATAAGAAATTGGGTTAATAATAATTATAACAATAAAAGCTACCCACAAAGAAAAACCCAGGCCCAATTGTCTTCACTGGTGAATACTGCCAAACATTTTAAAAAGAATTAACGGAAGTCCTTCACAAACTCTTCTAAAAAAAAAGGGGGCGGGGAGAGAAACTTCCCAGCTCATTTCAGGAGGGCAGTATTACCGTGATACCAAAACTAGACAAAGACATCACAAGATAACTATGGACCGATATCCCTTAGGACCACAGACACAAAAATCCTCAACAGAATAATAGCAAGGCAACTCCAGCAGCATATAAGGATTATATACCATGACTAAGTAGAATTCATTCCAGGAAGGCAAGGGTTTTTTCAACATAAAAACAAAACAATGAGCATAATATACTGCATTAATAGATAAAGGACAAAAATCACATGATTATTTAAGTAGAACCACAAAAAGCATTTGACACAATCTAGCACTCTTTCATATTAAAAAACAGTCTGAACAACCTAGGAATAGGAGGGTGCTTCCTCAACTTGATAAAGTTGAGGAAAAAACTCAGAGCTAATGTACTTAATGGTGAAAGTTAGTGCTTTCTCCTAAGATCAGGAAGAGGACAAAGATGTTTATTCTCACCACTTCTAACCATCATTGTACAGAAGGTTCTAGTTAAGGTAAATTGGACAAGAAAAAAATAAAAAGCATCCACTTTGGTAAGGAAGATGTTAACTATTAGAGCTAATAAATAAGTCTGGCAAGGGTGCAGGTTAAAAGATCAGGATTCAAAAATCAGTTGCATTTCTAAATACCAGTAATAATCTGAAAATGAAATGAAGAAAGCATGCTATATATAATATCATCAGAAATACCTAGGATTAAAACAAAAAGAAGTGTAAGAGCTGTATGGTGAAAACTATAAAACATCACTGAAAGAACGTAAAGGGAGACCTAAATAAGTGGAAAGATATCCTGTGTTCATAGATTAAAAGACTTAATATTGTTAAGACAGAAATAGTATCCTAAATTGATCTACATGTTCAATGTAATCCCTATCAAAAATCCCAGCTGGATTGTTGACAAAATGATCCTACAATTTATATGAAAGTACAAGGGATCCAGCACAGCCAAAATCATTTTGAAAGAATAGAAAAAGTTGAAGTACACCTCCTGATTTCAAAACTTACAAAACAAAGGTGTAGTAATCAAAACTGTGAGGTGTTAACAAGGATAAACATGTAGATCAATGAATAGATTTGAGAGTCAAGAAATAAACCCTTACACTTATGGTCAATTGGTTATTAACAAGGGTCTCCAGACCATTCTTTGGGGGAGGAAGTTGTCATTTAACACATGAAGCTGGGACAACTGGAAAGCCACACCCAAAAGAATAAAGTTAGACCCCTACCTCATACCATATATAAAAATTAACTCAAAATGGATCATAGACCCAAATGTAAGAGGTAAATGTATAAAATACTTAGAAAATATTGACATAAACCCTTGTGACTTTGGATTAGACAGTTGTTTCTTACAAACTAAAAGCACAAAGAACAAAAGAACTATAATTAAAAACATTTTATACCAAAGGGCACCATCAAAAGAGAAATATTTCTCCCGCAGAATGGGAGAAAATATTTGCAAATCATGTATCTGTTAAGCAACTAGTGTCTAAATCATAACCCTTAGTAAAAAAACCAAGGGCCTCAATTTAAAAATTGGATAGACATTTAAAAAATGGACATTTAAAAAATGGCAAAGGATTTGGATAGACATTTTTAAAAATTTACATACATAGTGTTATATTAGTTTTAGGTGTACTATATAATTCAACAATCCTATACATTTCTCAAAGTTCAGCAAGATAAGTTTGCTTTTCATCTCCTTTATCTATATCACCTATTCCCCTACTCACCTTCCCTCTGGTAACCACCAGTTCTCTGTATTTAAGAGTCTGAGGGTTTTTTGGTCTTTTTTTTTCCCCCCTTGTTTGTTCATTTGTTTTGTTTCTTAAGTTCCACATATGAGTAAAATTATATGGTATTTGTCTTTGTCTAACTGATATTACTTAGCATCATACTTTCCAGGTCCCTCCATGTTGTTGCAAGTGGTAAGAGTTCTTTTTTTTTTTTTTAAAGATTTTATTTATTTATTTGAGAGACAGAGATCACAAGTAGGCAGAGAGGCAGACAGAGAGAGTGGGGGGAAGCAGGCTCCCTGCTGAGCAGAGAGCCCGATGTGGGGCTCGATCCCAGGACCCTGGGATCATGACCTGAGCCGAAAGCAGAGGCTTTAACCCACTGAGCCACCCAGGCGCCCGAGTTCATTTTTTTTATGGCTGAGTAATATTCTCTGTGTGTATATCTCCCATATCTTCTTTATTCATCGATGGACACTTGGGTTGCTTCCATATCTTGGCTGTTATAAATGCTGCGGTAAACATAGGGGTGCATGTATTTTTTTGAACAGTGAAGGAAATCAAGAGAACAAAAAGGCAACCCACTGACAGAAGACTTTTGCAAATGATATATCCAATAAGGGGTTAATATCTAAAATATATAAAGAACTTAGACAACTTAACACACAAAAAACCCCAAATAGGGACGCCTGGGTGGCTCAGTTGGCTAAGCGGCTGCCTTCGGCTCAGGTCATGATCCCAGCATCCTGGGATTGAGTCCCACATC
>RCUC01100684.1:0-11692 GCA_003697995.1 Taxidea taxus jeffersonii | reverse complement strand
GGAGCCCCCACCCTATTATTCCACAATCCAGATGGGATTCCTGATTAGAAAATAAAATTGGCCAAAGCTGTCCCGGAATCCCTCTCCTACTTCTAATTTCATCAGCAGTATTAATCAGTGCTCAAAAGAGCAAGGAAATAACATCAGTTACTTTTAGATGGAAACATTTTTATAACTTTTAGATAAACTCATTTTAGAATTTCTAACTTCTAATTTTGAGGACTAGCATTCACCGCAGTTAGCATTTTTAAAACGAGGGTGAGAGCTTTCAAAATATATTCCATTATATGTATTCTACTCTTTTTAGTCTGAGTTTTAAAAAGATCACAAACATAAAATCAAACATCTTTCCTTTTGATTAGCCAACTTGATTAACCCTTTGATTAAATAAGCCTAACAACTGTCCCCATTACAACTTATTACTCATGTGGATTCTGGGGGGAAAAATCTGCTTAATTTCCCCACCAGGGTATTTTTAGAGGGAAAATCCAAAAACAATTAAATACCTTCAGTGGCATTAAAAATAACAAAACTCAGCATAATCTATATAGGTGCACAGAGCTTTCCAGAAAAAAATTGTCAGTTTCCTTCTCTCTCAATAAAGTGAGTGACATTTTCCCCACAACATAATAACATTTTCTGCGGCTTTGCTATTTGTTCTCTAGTGATGGGTGATCAGGCCCACTCTGTACTCTTGGGGTTCTGCCCAGGTACCCCGGAGAGTCTGCCTTTTGTGGTCCATGGGGCTGGGCTGGGAAGAGGACGAAGGCAAAGGGCCCGATCTGGGTCCAAACGGGGCTGCCGGGGTGGTTGGTAGGGGATTGTGAGTGTGTGGATCTTCGTTGTTGTCTTTTCCTGGTGGCGGGGGGTGGGGGGGGGAGCAGCTTGTCTTCTCCGAGGCCACAGCCTGCCTCTAAGGACAGATTGCCCCCACCTCCCCCCCGGCCGGCAGCACGCGTCTCTTTTGCGTCCAGATTGGCCGCGACCGGCGCTCAATAGCGGGAGGTTAATTTCCTTCACAAAGGTGAAGGGGGCACGGCTCCGGGGGGGCCCCGCGCCCAGACAGGCGGCCCCTTTATTCCGCTGCGCCTTGATTGGAGCCCTTGATTTAGCATCTGATGTCAGCCGGCAGACAAAATGCCCGCTCGGAATGAAAATGCATGAGGCGGCGCAAGGAGAGCGGAAACCAACTTCAGTGGCGCGCACGCGGCCGACAGCGCATTTCGGCCTTTAGCCAACTCCTCCCGAATCAACCCAGCCCCGCGCCTCGCGGAGGCTCAGAGTGGCCTGGGTGCCAATCCTTGAGCCTCTGAGAACGTAAAAAAAAGTTCAGAAATTCAAGTTCCTTTTGGAACCCAGCCTAACTTACCACCCCTCCACCCCGTCACCGCGCCCCGCCCCAAGGCTGCGTCTGTTGGCGATTAAAGAAGTGCGGTGCCAACTGTTCCTAAAACTCCAGATAAAACCTTCCAGACACAAACGGGCGCACGAAGGCGGTGGACGCAAACATCGCCCCTGGCTGCAGCCTGAAGGCCAAATCCTCTACCCAAGTTTGAAAGCCCAGGGTCCCATTTTTGCTTAGGTCCTCGGTCCCGTTACCCAGCCGGCCGAGGGTCTCGGCCGTCCGGGCTTTACCGCTATTTTCGATTATTTCCCAAACACCAGGCGGAGTCCCTGCGCCTCTCCCGACCCCTCTCCCGCCCCAGCAGCCACACTCAGATCTCGCTGGCGCCTGCTGCTGCCCACCGCCGCCCCTACCCAATCAGAGCGCACAACTTCCCCCTCCGCTCCGGCTCGCGGATTGAACCCTCCTGACATATTTGGGGCCATTCTTCTCCTTTGTTGCTATTTTGCTCGCGACCCGCGGGTAATCCCCGCGCTGGAGGGGGGCGTGCATTGTCGTGCTGATGGACGGGCCCATTTGGCGGCTCCGCGCCCCCGGGAGGAGAGACACAAAGCCCAGGCACGTGCGCCTCCCCATAGAGGAGCAGCAGACCGTGAAGGGAGGCGGGGCCGGGCGTGTGCCTGGCCCGGGCGGGGCGGCGGCGTCGGGCGGGGCGGCAGCGGGGCGCGCGCGGGGGCCCCGCGCCCTCAGGTACATCTGCCGCACCTACCGGGCGACCCCCGAGTCCCGGCCTCCTTTTTGCCGCCCCGTCGCCCTCCCACCCAGCCAGGCGGAGGAGCTGCGGGCGCTCTGATTGGCTCCGGGGGAAGCGGGAGGCGAGAACAATGGCCCCCTCCCCCAGTTAAAAGGGAGCGGCTCCCGGGCCCGGGGACAGGGACGCGTGTGCAGGGCGCAGAGCCGGGCCGAGCAGCCGCCAGCGCCACGCGAGTCCCGCAGCCGCCGCGTCCGGGCCATGGGCCGGGGGCACTGAGGGCCGCCGGGGCCGAGCGCGGAGGTGGGACCGAGCCAGTGCCTTGCCCTCGCGCCGCGCCAACATGCCCCGCGGCTTCCTGGTGAAGCGCAGCAAGAAGTCCACGCCCGTGTCCTACCGGGTCCGCGGCGGCGAGGACGGCGACCGCGCGCTGCTGCTCTCGCCGGGCTGCGGAGGCGCCCGCGCCTCGCCCCCAGCGCCAAACCCCGGGCCGGGACCGCTGCCGCCGCCCGCCGAGCGCGCCCATGCGGCGCTCGCTGCCGCGCTCGCCTGCGCGCCGGGCCCGCCGCCGCCCCCGCCGGGCCCGCGGGCCGCGCACTTCGGCAACCCCGAGGCAGCGCACCCAGCGCCGCTCTACAGCCCCACGCGGCCGGTGAGCCGCGAGCACGAGAAGCACAAGTACTTCGAGCGCAGCTTCAACCTCGGGTCACCGGTCTCGGCAGAGTCCTTCCCCACGCCCGCCGCTCTGCTCGGAGGCGGCGGCGGCGGCGGCGGCCCGAACGGCACGGGCGGCGGCGGCACCTGCGGCGGCGACCCGCTGCTCTTTGCGCCCGCCGAGCTCAAGATGGGCACGGCGTTCTCCGCGGGCGCCGAGGCGGCCCGCGGCCCAGGGCCCGGTCCCCCGCTGCCCCCCGCCGCCTCCCTGCGGCCCCCCGGGAAGCGGCCCGCGCCCCCCACCGCCGCCGCCGAGCCGCCCGCCAAGGTAGCCAAGGCCCCGGGCGCCAAGAAGCCCAAAGCCATCCGCAAGCTGCACTTCGAGGACGAGGTGACCACGTCGCCTGTGCTGGGGCTCAAGATCAAGGAGGGCCCAGTGGAGGCGCCGCGGGGCCGGGCGGGGGGCGCGGCGCGGCCGCTGGGCGAGTTCATCTGCCAGCTCTGCAAGGAGGAGTACGCCGACCCGTTCGCGCTGGCGCAGCACAAGTGCTCGCGCATTGTGCGCGTGGAGTACCGCTGCCCCGAGTGCGCCAAGGTCTTCAGCTGCCCCGCCAACCTGGCCTCGCACCGCCGCTGGCACAAACCGCGACCTGCGCCCGCCGCCGCCCGCGCGTCCGAGCCTGAAACCGCTGCCAGGGCTGAGGCGCGGGAGGCGACAGGCGGCGGCAGCGACCGCGACACGCCTAGCCCCGGCGGCGTGTCCGAGTCGGGCTCCGAGGACGGGCTCTACGAGTGCCACCACTGCGCCAAGAAGTTCCGCCGCCAGGCCTATCTGCGCAAGCACCTGCTGGCGCACCACCAGGCGCTGCAGGCCAAGGGCGCGCCTCCTGTGCCTCCGGCTGAGGACCTACTGGCCTTGTACCCTGGGCATGACGAAAAGGCGCCCCAGGAGGCGGCCGGCGACGGCGAGGCGGCCGGCGTGCTGGGCCTGAGCGCGTCGGCCGAGTGCCACCTGTGCCCGGTGTGCGGGGAGACGTTCCCCAGCAAGGGCGCCCAGGAGCGCCACCTGCGCCTGCTGCACGCCGCCCAGGTGTTCCCTTGCAAGTACTGCCCGGCCACCTTCTACAGCTCGCCCGGTCTCACGCGGCACATCAACAAGTGCCACCCGTCGGAGAACAGACAGGTGATCCTCCTGCAGGTCCCCGTGCGTCCGGCCTGCTAGAGCGCGCCCTCCACCCCGGCCCCCACTCCCCGCCCCGAAACTGTGCCTTCTCTTGGAGACCCACGAGGAGAGCGCGCCCTGCGCGCCCTGAACCCGCGTCCGCGCCAGGGGCGCCCACCCCCGGTGAAAGTGTTGTCTCCGCTTCTCTCGGTGTGGCGTGACGGAAACCCCGATCCTCTCGTTGTGACTCCTTTTGGACCCCCACCCCTTTTGCGTTGTGTCCCCTTTCCCCACCTGGCGCAACAGGAGCCAATCTCTTTTCTGTACAAGAGAGAAAAGCTGTACGCGTTTGTGTCGTGGTTGGAAGCTTCCCCCGTGGAGCGGAGAGCTGTTTTTCTTGCTAGTATTCGCTGTGTTCATGGTCTAGAAATACGGTTTGCTCTCGCCTACCAATCTCTGCTCTCTATGTATGTAGCGTACGGGTTGTTTTGGGTGAATCTTGAGGAATAAATGCCTTTATATTTCACAGGCTGTAAATTGAACTTCCCACACGATTAGCTTTATTATGGCTTGTGAACCGCTGGAGTCTGGCTTTACCTTTTTGTATGTGAACCAATCAAATTGCTTAAAAAAGAGTTTTCTTTAGTATAGCCACAAATGCCTTGAACTGTTGTCTGGGATTGTTTTGGGGGGGGAGGGAAGGGACTATTCAGAAAATGCTGTAGAAACTGCCTCGATACTTCACATAAGACTCTTTGGTTTGATCATCTTTGTTGAGGTAGGACTATATGAGTTCTCTCTAAGTGTATATGTTGATTTATGAGTGATTGTTATTTATTCTTTATTTATTTATATTAATTATGAAGATTATGATATTATTTGATTGCAGATCTTTTTTTTTTTGTACGCTTCCCCCCACCCCCCGCCCCTTGCCACTCTTGACATTTCACTGTGCATTTTAGAAGAGAGCCTTTTTCTAAAGGGATCTGTTAAAAGTTTTAACTTTTATACCTATCTGAGCGAATTACAGACAACCTACCATTTTATTCTGCTTAGAGGGACCCTGGAGCCCTCATACAACCGACAGCTCTTACTTTTAAATGCAATCTCTTTTCTACATACATTATTTTCTTAATTGTTAGCTATTTATAGAAAGCTTCAATAGAACTGTTTCAACTGTATAACTATTTACTATTCAAATAAAAATATTTTCAAAGTCAAAGTAAGATGGATTTATTTCTGCATCATGTGGCTTCCATAAGGATTTGAAATTATTTCTTAAATGTGTGTTTTTTATTAAAGAAAAAAAAATCCCACCACCCTCACTAGAAGCATGAGTTTTAGAGCCTGAACCTCTGGACTCTGCCCTCTGGCCCTTCAAGGGTGTCCCTCTGAAACAGCTGCCTGGAGCAGAAGGCATGTCAGGAACCCTCAGAAATGCACTGGAAGGTGGGATTAGGATGAAAGTTGTGTAGACCTTCGGGGAAATCTACATAAGTGCCCACAAGAATCTACCCTTTTGACCAGGGGATGTAGAGACGCTGCTTGAACTTAGCAGATCCTTCATGTCCTGAGAATTTGGGGCTCGGGGTAACAGTAACTCCTCACATAAATAAGGTGGGTAGTTTTGGGTCCTTGAGTATCAACTAGAAAAAAGTAGAAACGATTAAATGGTCAAATTGGCAAAATAAGGGAAACAAACCAGATCACAACAGAAGTTAAACAACTGGGTTTGGGGTAAAGGCTCAAAAACGATTTTTGAATTAGGTGAACAATCTGCTTTTGGGGGAAAGAAATGGAACACCATCTGTTTGAGGTATTAAATTTAATAACAGGTCATTACAATGTTTTCAGTTATGTGTCACTCAGCTCTGAAGAACAATTCTGATGCTTACCAGTTAATATTTCAAGTTGTTTTCCTCTCTTTGAAACTCTCCATTTCAATGCTGTGCTCAACATCACAAGCATACATTTTCTTTTGTGGTGTGTTTTACTACTTTTTTACCTGAAGCCCACCTGAAATCGAAGGTTTGTCCATCAAAACGATTTCAGAAATCTGCCCAGGAAAGGGCAGCCTGTCTGAAGGGCGTAGACAGGCTGAGGGTGGGAAGGACAGTCCATGAGAAAACTTGGAAGAATTGGGAAAGATCATTTCTCAGATTCTGAGCCTCAAGTGTGGTGCCAGAGAGGGTTAGTAAAAGACTCAGCTGTCAGGAACACTGAATATTCCTCCCTGTGAGCGCCTGGCAACAGGCTCAGAATGACAATGGAGAAGCCACTACATGTGAGTTGGTTCAGGGATAGATTACGTGTTGCCCTTTATTGCTGATGACGATATATATTTATTAGCAGTTGGGAAAAATACTGGATGACAAAATTCTCCATGCTTGCACAAAATGAGAGCATGGGTGGAAAACATTATTTATAACATCCTGGGAACTTTGAAAGAAACAAATAAAACTCAAATTTGCAGGCTGTTGGCTGTCCTGTCTCAGCGACACTCACATGAGAGTTTTTCAATGTCCTCTCTAAAACACACCGTACATTAAAAAATGGCTTAGACTGAGGCTCAGCGCACGTTTGATGCCAACAGAAAGTTTCCTGGAAGGCCCGATGGTTGGCCACACACGGCAAGTGAGGCCTGTCTGCAGGAATGGTAGCTTGTCGTCTGTGTTCGGCCCACTGGTTTTCTTGTCCATAATCATGAAGCATAAATTCTAAGATCCACCTTCATGAGGGTAAACAAAATTTGGTTGTCGGCAAATGTGCTCTTTCATCTCCGGCAGGAATGTATTTCCGTGGACCAAATATACCTTTTCTAAAAGAGAAACTAGAATTTCATTGGTGTGAGATGTTTGGTGAAATTATATAGAAAATTGAACCCATTAAAGCTGACTAAACGGTGTCCAAGAAATAGACAAGGTTTGTCTATTTCAAAGCTATATCCTAGGGGTTGGCAGGATGTTCCACAGAAAGGAGATCAGATTCTCTCTCCATATCTCTCTCTCTTTTTCATCCCTCCCTGGATAATATGTTCACAAGGGTCCTTGTTATACAATACCAAGTGGAAATGGGCTCACCTTCTTTATAAAGGATGCCGAGGACACCCAGTGTATCTGAGGACATCCTGCTCCTGCTCCAAGCTTGGACAACTTGCTTCCCTGGAACCCACAGAGACAGCCATGCCCACCGCAGCAAGGGATTGGGGGGAGGGGATGGGGAGGTAGGAAAAGGGGCAAGACCAAAGAGGGAGGAGCTCAAAGAGGGGGCCAAATACAGGAAAGGATTTTATTTTTGCCCGTTCTATACCTACACAGAGGTCGGATCATAAAAGCAAAAGGCTGCTCTGGGCTCCCTGGTTCTGAAGTGAGCCTGCAGCTTTGCCCCTTTCTCCAGAGTTGATAATGTCCTCCGGATTCACGTTTTCCTGGAGGCCTGGAGAAGTCAGGGCCCCTCCAGGCCTCAGAGCAGAAACGCTGGACTGCAGCAATGCCGGGCTGCAGCGGCCTGACTGGGGCCCACCTACTCAAAGGCCTCCGCTGTGGAGACCAGGGGTTCCTTCTGTGTAGCACCTTCCACTAGGCGCTCCCCCTGCCTTCAGAAGATCCCAGCGACCACTGCTGGGCTCAGTCGGGAGTCCCCAGGGTGCACGGGGGCTCCAAAGTACCTTGGGGGCCCCAGAAACCAGGCCAGAGGCTCTCCAGCGGCCCATGATGACCCATCAGAGAGCGGAGTGGAAGCCTGGAGCCTGGCAGGACTATGGCTGTGCGCCGGCAGGGTCCCTGCAGGGACCAGGGCACACAAGTTTGTGTGGGGCAATGCCAGTCTGCAGTTGGATGTTGCCCAGCGCATCTGTGCCAGAGGCTGCTGACCATGAGGGCCCAGCGTCCCCCCTTGGCCTCCAGGGTTGGGCTCCTGAGTGGACCGGCCGCCTCCTCCCAGCAGCTACACCCCTGTCTCCATTCCCTGAACTTCGTTCCACATCCCTCCACAAAGTCTTTGAACAAAGCGAGGCAGGAGCATCTCTCCACAGTCCTACTGAACAGATAACATCATAGCGTTCTTCAACCATCGAATCTCTTGCGAAAAGAGAAAGGGTCTAGAATGTGGTTCGGGCAGTCTCCTTGGCTCTGCTGGTCCCACGGTTATCTGCTGTCCTCTGGCTCTTCATCTGTAAGCCAGAGACAGTGGGGCTCTGCAAGGTCCATGAGACATTTGAGGAGGGTTCCCGAGGCTGTGAGAGGATAAGGCAGCAAAGACCGGAAAGGGAGCAAGGGTCCTCGGTACAGGCAGGAGCAAACCTTTCTCCTGAGCGTGTTCTCCAGGGTTTAGGATTAGTTATGAATCTGCTGGTCTGTGGCAGGCAGGCTTTGAGCAAGACTTGCTACCCTCTTGAGGAAGGGACATTTGAGTCTCATGGAGGAAGTTTCTAGCTGACCCTTAGTGTGTAGGGTCCGTTAGAATGACATACACACACAGCGATGCATCATGCAGTTAGCGTCTCACAGCACCAGGTTCGGCCAGAGAGACAAGTACAGCTTGGTGGTTGAAGGTCCAAGCTGTGAGGTTTGGAGAAGGCCACAGGGGAAACTGAGTGGTAGAGAGAGCCCCTCACAGTGACAAGGCACCCCAGCATGGGAGAGTGAAATGAACAACATGCAAGCACCTACCTCCATCCCCCTCTGATTGCCAAAGTGGTACCAAAGTTCGGTACAGTACGGCAGTCTAAAGACCCTTGGGATTCTAACCCTAAATTATGGAAACATTTGGTTAACGTTTTGGCACTATAACTGGAAGGCAATCGCCTGAAAGTCCCATTCAGCTGAGAAAACCTTCAAATGCATCTTCAAATTAAATATATCTAATATATTGAAAGAAACCTGTTGTTTCTGTATTACCGATTTGCAGCATTAAGTGGCCCAAACAGGGAAAGTGTGGTATACTCAGGACTCCTGGGCTCATTCTCTAACAGGGACTTATATCAGCATCACAAGAAAAATTCAGAAGTGAGATCTGGTCCCTCCGCCTACAATTGTCCACACCCAGTGGCCCTAGGGGAAAGAATGATTCCCAAACACCTAGGGTAGAGACACCATCCTCTGAAGGATTGCTCAAGGTCCTGGGGCATCCTCAGCCCCGCCCCCCCGGCACGTTGGTCAGTCAAGTGAGGCCAGGTGTGTCGAGACCACAGGAAGAAGGTGTGAGAGAAGACAGCACCTAACCTCCCAGGGATTTCCATGAATAGGGAATTTTTTTTTCCACCAGGAGAACTAGGGAACTCCTGCTTCCTTCTGAGGTTGCTAAGGAAACTTAAATAATTTTCAACTGATTCATCAACATCTTGTCTTGTGCAAGCAACCAGATATAGGTTTGGGTATCAACAAGGCAATTTCCCAGCAAGAGGATTTTCTGCAGACAAATGGATCCTGTGTCTTTGGACATTCCTTATGAGGAACTGTTGGGGGCGGGGCAATTACTACATGCCAGGTTGGATCTGGAAAGCGACAGAGACCAATGAGAGGTGTTGCCAGCAAGGCACCTCTGATGGGCCCTTGTGATGAAGAGAATTGATTTCTTACAGCTGGTGAGAGAAACAACTTGGCTCACGAATTTAACATCCACAACTTTTGTTTTTTGGTCGTCCTTAAGGCCTGATATGCTTCTCAGAATCACAGAACATATTTGAGCATCTGATTTAAAGTCAGTTAACATATTTTCACTGACCCAAACGCACACCCCTTCATCTCTTAAGCCATAACTGTCATCGCCTGTGTCCCCACATACTTTTATTGTGGGCTTGGGCGGTTGCATCTGGAAAGTGAAACATTCCAGACGCGATAATCCCTCTGGCAGGATATATAGCGACCAGATGGGTTGCGGGATAAGCACGTTCCTCTTGTTTGAAGATTTCTATGCTGTGTGGATCTCTTGGTGGCATTCCCACACAAAGCGTCCCTGCTGATGTGTTTGCCTTATCTCATGGCATGAGCTGCACTATGGGGAAGAACCATTCGTAGGATGTTTGCTATTATGGAAACGAAACCTATAGAATGTTTATCACAGGGCAGAGCACATTCAGAGGCATGAGTGTAGGGAGCTTGTGTTTGGAGCAGGTCAGAGTCACACCGGGCAGTGTCCCCAGTGTCTATGGGAGGCTCATCCACACACTTTGCATTCCTAGTTTACTGTGTTGCTTCCCACCACAACCCAGGTGTTCGCCATTCCTTCCACTTGGTTTGAGCCGGGACACTGAGCATCACACAGCAGGAAACAATAATGGCAGAAACTTCAACCTGAATCCATTATTCTCCTTTTTCACTCATCAAAAAAGGCCCTTTTAATTTAATGCAACATCTGCTTCATCTCTGTTGTTCAGGACCAGGGCCCCGACACAGTGCTCCTTCTCAAACACCACAGCCAGGTGTCACACCTGACGGTGACAGGAGGAACAGACTGAGCCAAGAGGCTATTGTTTGCCGAATCTGATAGGAAGCAGGGGACGTGTCAGTGCATGGGGGGCTTTCAGAGGAGGTTCTTTTCATAGGAGGAAAAAAAAATAGGCTACAATTTCCTGTGAGCACAAAGAATAGAAAAGGATGGGGAACTTGGGCTGAAAACCATGTGTCCAATATTGCCAATTTAAAGCTTGTCACACCAGTGGATTACAGTTCTTTCCTCCTGCTCTGGGTTCTACTGTCTTACGTAAAACGAATGATCATTCTGGAATATAGCTACCAAGAGGGCAGAAGACGGGCAGAAACTCGCAGGAATAATGTCCATAAAAATGAACGGTCAGGGACACAAGGTGACAAACCAAATTGCAGTCTGAGTGTCCAGATGCAAACAGAAATATATTAGATCTCATCAAATATATTACATTTCTTCCTTCCTTCCTTTCCTTCTCTCTTTCTTTCTTTCCTTTTCCTTTCTTTTCTTTCTTTCTTTCTCTCTGTCTTTCTTCCTTTCATTCATCTCTTCAATAAAAGACCTTTATTGCTTCTTTTGAGCAGTGTTCTTACCCTTGATATCTTCTTGAGCGTTTCCCCATGAATATCTTGATAATTCACCAAACACCAATTATAGTTTTAAATTATGTTTAGGGAAACATTTACCTACTGAAGAGTTCAGATTTATATCAGAAAACTTTTTGCTTTATTAACCAAAGTGAAAATCACAATTTCCCCCATTTTATTTTCCAAATTTGGGGAGTTGGCTTAAAGAGAACTCAAAAAAATTTAGACACATATTATATAGTATCTAGACTTGTTTGTTGCAGCAACTGTGATCTTCAACCTTCAGAGGTTGTACTGGGATTCCAGAATTATTGCCACTATTGTGGTACTTCACCATTTCTACCATTATAACAGTAGAGGTTAACCCAGGAGTCAGCTGACCAAATCTGGTCATGAGCCTGTTTTTGTATATAAAGTTTTATTGGAACACGGCCACCCTCGTTTGCTTACTATTGTCTATGTCTATGTTCAGACCTCAATGGCAGAGTTTTATCATCTTGATAGAGACTCCATGGTACATAAAACTTAAAATACTTACTATCTGGCCATTGACGGAAAAGGTTTGCCCTCTCCTGTACCAGACAAAAGAATTGTGCAGTAATGGTTTCTAGAACTCCGACATGCCTGCCCTTGATTAGATGGAAACATGGTCCTAATGAGAAATGGGCTTGGCTCAGCTGTGCCTTGACTGCCACAGATGCAAGATTGAGGTGTCACTGCCTGTTTTTATAAGGTACCACTGCCTCAGGCACCACTTTTTTTTTTTT
>RCUC01100683.1:0-11565 GCA_003697995.1 Taxidea taxus jeffersonii | reverse complement strand
GTTCAACTCAGTGCGGAACAAAAAGGTTTTTCTCTGTTACAGATTGAGTGATTTTGTACTTGGGGGGCCTCTTGGTTCAATTAACTTAGAGATACCTTTTGATCCCAGAACATGATTATTTATACTTCAGTACATACTGCCACTGAGTCAAACTAAGGATGAACAATAATAACTATAAATTAGTATTTCCCTTGTTCTTAAGACATGCGTTCAGCTTTAGGCCAATTTAAGTGAAAAACAGCATGGGATTCCCTTAATACTAATGATCATTATTGAGTATTAATATGATCAGTATGAAGTGTCATGCTGCAATGTTTCAAAACTTTAGAAATTTAGAATTAAAATGATCTAAAAATTGACAGCACCATCCAAACTCATCCTTTATAGATAAGAAATCTGAACAGCTAAAAACTAAAAAAAAAAATTCATCAGGTCTGGCTCTTTAGCAGCAGAGCAAAATTTGACCTCAAAACTCCTGAGTCAGTTCAAGGTACTTGTTTCTTCATACCTTCGAAATTATCTCTGTTAAACCTTATCTCTGTCCAACCTTTTCTCTTTATCTAAAGTGTCTAAGCTCTTCACTCTCAAATTGTGAAGATGTGGCGACTATATTCCAAAAACCAGCAACATGAGCATATTTTACGTCCTATTGTTTTAAGAGATTATGAAAATAGGAAATATAGTCATCTTATAAAGCAGTTATTTTTTATTACTTTGGTCACAGAAAAATATTCAATACAATAGAATTATACGGTTTATAGACTTATAATTTTTAGCATAAATAAAGACAAAAATCCCTGTAATAGTATAAAGATAGGGTACCGACTTCAGTTGATTGTCACATAGAAAGAAGAGGTAAAAACTTTTACTATAAAGTTATTCAGTAAGATAAAGAGAAATGAATACAAATACCAGAGAACAATAGTTTCAAAATTATTATGGCACATGGTGACTACAAAAAATATGTCAATCTGTTTTAAATATTTATCATCTTATCTATGTTAATATATGATTACTTATTGTCAATTTAGGTTGAAGAAAAGTGAAAAAAACTAACTTATAGATAGATTAAAAAGTTTTAGTTAAAAATCAAGTATTTCAAATCTCTTCTATAAGAACATCCATGATTCATATCCTCTATCACTTAGTGAAATGCCTGAAAGAACGTAATAGGACTTTCCAACTGTCTTCAAATGATTTCACAGGAGCCCACTCTCATTTTCAGGCATTGGTACTACTTAATTTAAATGACTCAATGGCAATAAATATTACACTTAATTGGAGAGCCTTTGCAGTAGTCATTCTATATCAGAATGGCTTTGTTTGTGAATAATAATCTTTAATAATGATAACTAATATGAAATGGCTTAAGACAGTTTACTCTACCTCTTTACATTCTAGGCAACTAACCAAAGTGCAAATGTCAACCAGTAAATTTTACCTCCTTCCACTTCCACACACACACACACACACACACACACACACACACACATGCATCCACATACACTCATACCCATACAAAAATTAGACTTTATACAGTATCTTCAGGTGAGCAAGTAACTATAATGTAAAGAGGCACTTCCTGCATGCAATTCATCCTTTAACAAAATAAAAAAGCCCTCCTCTGCATACATGAATGCATACGACCACAAATTTTAAAGGCCAGTTTCCTATTGATATAATGGCCATGCATTCCTTGAACATTTATGTGGTTTACCCTAAATTCAATCAGAAATTGTGTAAAAGTTCTGTGAGATATACTGTGATCTATCCTCTGCTTTTACACTGTAATAAATTATATTATGACAAGTATCAGAACTACCTAAATTTTATTTTCTTTCCTGTCCACTAGTTTCTCATTTTCCCTGACCGGCAGTAGTATTTCTTCTTAACACCTTGTTAAAGAGCATTGGACAGTCTAATTTACCCAGAATTCAGTCCTGAGGTATACATTTCCATTTTCTTTGTTGATCTAGCACAGGCTCAGGTGATTTCTACATAATGCATCCAATTAGTTCAAGCAAGACAAATGAAATCACATCTATACTAATCTCCACATTACTAACTATAAACGGTAACAGGATATGTCTCCACTCTTTGCTTGAGTCCATTCAAGTGCAAACCGAAGGAAAAGGGCTTCCTGTTCTTTTCACACTCCTGAGTATGAGGATATTTGATTCTGTTTCTCCACAGTAATTGATAAGATTGCAAAACCTCTCTCACATCCCTCCTTTATTCCATATTGAGAGCTTGATTTTTTTTTTTCAGTCTGTTTGCCAAGGATAGCTTGATTCCTTTTTGCAGAGATTTTATTTTAAGTCCATTTTAGTTCTCTCCAAAATCAGAGCTTCATTTTAATCAGATAGTGGTCCTGCCTCTTGGGAATCGATTTCTTTTTACACAAGACAATTCAAGTCTATTATGATCCAACACACTGAGTTGGAACATTACATGTGTTTCACTTACGAGCACATACATTCATTTTACACGATTCCTCAATGTGGCCAGGGGGGTTCGTGGTCTGCACTGTATCCACCTATAAAAAATACAAAAATATATGTCTGCTTTACAGGGATGTGAGTAGGGTCTTGCTAGCTTAGTTCCAAAGCTTGGGTGCACATCTTGGCTGATAGTATTCTTTCCTTCCTTAAGATGTATTTGTAATGGCCATAACCTCTTTCAGAAGTCAAGGAGACATAACAGTTCGCTACAATTAACAACCCTGGGGTATCTAAATCAATACTGCTGGCTAGTCTCATGGATGCCATCTCTGACAAGAGATATTTACATGGTAAAAGGAACATTGAATTAATTGTGTTTCAGGCTTCAAGCTTCTCAAGTCTATGAAAATGTCACCAGAATAGATGTAGCGGGCTAGTGGGGGTTGCTGGCTTTGTTTATATTACAAATACAAAGAAGAATGAAATGGTATTTTTGTTGTTACAGCTTTTGCAATTTATAAATCCCTAAGATCTCAGAGACGTGAGCTTGATCTGAGTGTTCACACCCTTCAAAGTAGTTCTCTTGTCTCCAAACACAATCTTTAGTAGATAGCTCACAGTCTCTTTACAGAAATCTGAGCAATTTAAATGCTATCAATAAATGGTCTGCTGATCTCAGGTCAAGGATGGATTACTCTACCCTTCAAAGTCCTGACCCTAAAAAAACAATGTTTTCCAACTTTGTATCCAGTTGCACAAATAGAAGTGATGGTAACTTTCCTTCAAAATATTTTGGTGCTAATGTCAGTTTTAAATAGTGTTAAATATTTCTTTGAATTTGAGACTGACCAATAGGCTGATTTCTGCTCTCAGTGCCAGAAGGTGCAAACTATTGTTTTCTAGTTTTATGGTACAGTTGATGTTAGTAAAACCTCTACAAAGCTTGAAGATTGCCAAAAAGACAATAAATCACTTTAACCAGAATAAAAATTTTATGGAATATTCTATGGTACCACCCACTACCAAATTATTTATCCTTAACAATCCTTAACAATTAGAATCACTAAAGAGACATATTCCACCTAAGTTCCAATGTAACAAAATCATCAGGACACGAGAATCAAAGTTAGAAAAGAAATAAGTGATTTATTTCATGAAATAATTGACCAATTCATTTTTGAAAATAAATGGTGTAAAAAAGCCAAAACAAGTAATGTCTAATTTTGAAATTAATTGTTCATATCCAAGAGTGGAAAATGTTTAAACTTGCCCTAATTGCAGATTATCAGTATTAGCTGCATAAATTTAAGCAGCTTTAAGATGTTGTAATTTTTTAAATTAATTTTTATCTTTTCCTAGAAATGAAAAGAATATATATATATTTTTTTTCTTTCTGTAGCAGCTCTATAAAAGCTAACATAGCCTGGGATGCTCTGGCCAATTACACAAGCAACACACGTTTACCAAGGCATCACTGATAAGTGAATCTTCTTAATTTAAATCATAATTTTAAGATGAACATAGTTTATCTTATTTTACACAAGCTATATGACTGCACATTTCATTTCAAAAATGCTTATTTTTTTTTAAAGATTTTTATTTATTTGATAGACAGAGATCACAAGTAGGCAGAAAGGCAGGCAGAGAGAGAGGAGGAAGCAGGCTCCCTGCTGAGCAGAGAGCCTGATGCAGGGCTCAATCCCAGGACCCTGAGATCATGACCTGAGCTGAAGGCAGAGGCTTTAACCCACTGAGCCACCCAGGCGCCCTCAAAAATGCTTATTAATAAGTGAAAGCTAAATATTTGAAAGTTTCAATTTTTGTTTTTTAATCCTCAAACCAAGCACAATGATGTAGCCATTATGCATGCCAAGAGTACATTAGACCTTCCTATTATGTACTCTTACTATATGTGATGTGCTGCAATAGCATTTATCAAATATTTAACGACTTCCATGAAGTCCCTCAATTAATTCTCACATCACAAGGCTGCAGTGTGCTCCCTGAAGGCAATGTCACCTCTGTTCTGTTTATTGTTACATTTCTCAGTGTTGGCACATAGTCAGTCCTCAGTGAAAATTGGTTTAATGAATGAATGCATGTTTTTGAATAGCTAATTAAAGAAATCATATTATTTGTCACATCATAGTATTACTATTACCTAATTTTAATATTTGGAAATCATGTGGTTATCGCTGACTTTCTGTTTTTTGTCATATTATTAGGGAATAGATCTTTCTTGAATTGCAGCAAATCCTCTTTATTTTACTAGCATATTTTCCCTATTTTTCCCTTCTATAATTCTGTCTTAAATTGTCTATCCACCTAAAATTTCTCAAATATCACTACCTCCTCTTTTTAATCATTCCCATATAACAGTCATTCTTTCCTTTTCTCTAAGGAAATGTACTATGTAAACTTGTCTACAAGGTTTTTAATAAATGAATACATAAGTAAAGCAATAAAAACAAACATTAGGAAATCAGAGTTGTCAAAATGTTTCATTTTCTATTTTCAAGACCTGACATACTTTTAAGTTAAAAACACACCCAAGAAATAGAATGCATTGAAGTAATAAAGTCACCATACAACAGGCAGCCTAATGAAATCCTCATATTAATATGTCATTGGAGAATAACATTTCATAAATTTCATTTCATAGATTAACTATGTAGGAGCCAGTTTTGTGTTTTTGTGGTTTTAAGCTTTGATGCACTGAACAACTGCATCTGGGCACTCATATTCACCTGTCACTAAAGCAAGAAAAATGGACTCTTTCCTTACCATTAAAGATTAATGTTTAAAAGCAAACATGCAGGGGCGCCTGGGTGGCTCAGTGGATTAAGCCGCTGCCTTCGGCTCAGGTCATGATCTCGGGGTCCTAGGATCGAGCCCCACATCGGGCTCTCTGCTCAGCAGGGAGCCTGCTTCCTCCTCTCTCTCTCTGACTACTTGTGATCACTGTCTGTCAAATAAATAAATAAAATCTTAAAAAAAAAAAAAAGCAAACGTGCATACTTCAGATCACTTATTGAGTTCATGGAGAACTACTTAAGAATCACCATTCTGAAAACTGCCATTGGTGACGGTCAGGGTAGAAAGGGATGTTACCAAGGTGTATTTGTTTTTATTTGAATCAGCTAATCAAGATGGCACTGGAAGCAATTTTTGGATCACTGCCACTGAAGAGAAAGGCTCTACCAAATCCCGCCAAACCAATCTTGCAGTCAGGTCCAATTCCGACAAAGTTGTGTAGACACAGCCTTTGTCTCTACCTCTCAACTTTTCTCCCCGATTTGTTCTATCACCCAGGCAACAGTAAGTCTGTCTGTCTCTCTGTCACGAGACACATACCCACACACACAGAGGTATGCGTGAGCACGTGTGGGGGCCGAGTAAGATGAAATCAAGTCATTTTAGAACACCTTCTACAAGGCCATCTCTACCTCACTCAGTTTCTATTTCCTGTGAATTTAGTTAAGGAGCTTTATAGGTAGAAAGTTAACTTATCAAAGTTATGTTCTTTTTCCCAGACTTCCCAATAATGGGTGACTAGGGCTAGGAGAAGCAACCTGATTTATGCAGAGAATAGAAACAAGATTCAGATGTTGGTGCAAGAATATTCTGAACACTCAGACAAAAGAAGAGATATGCTCTTAATTCTAAAAAAGAAAAGAAAAACACTTCAAAATGATAAATAAGGAAATAAAGATTTTGAAAGGAATATGTGTCGATTTTTCTACTTATTTTCTTTTTTTTTTTTTTTAGATTTTATTTATTTATTTATTTAACAGATCACAAGTAGGCAGAGAGGCAGGCAGAGAGAGAGGAAGGGAAGCAGGCTCCCTGCCGAGCAGAGAGCCCAATGCGGGGCTTGATCCCAGGACCCTGGGATCATGACCCCAGCCGAAAGCAGCAGCTTTAACCCACTGAGCCACCCAGGTGACCCCTCTACTTATTTTCTTTAGATATACTTCAAAACTAAATCACACACCTATGTAATTAATGTAGATACAGTACAAGTATCTATTGAATGCGTCTGTATATAGTTGGCAATATGGAAAAAGTGCTATGAATATTCATGATTTTCTCCTTGACTGATTCTCAAATCTGGAGAAAAGAAAGAGGTATCACATAAAGAGCAGAGTCTATTCCATGGCATGGAGAACCATACTGATGGTAGTTTCTGTAATCCAGGAAGAGGAAGCAGATATTCCTATTTTCAAGCATCAACAGTATAATATAGTAGCTGAACCAAGGCATAGCCACCTATCAGCACTGAGAGTTTATCTGTTCCTTTTGAAAAATATTAGAAAATCATTTGATGTGGGAAACGGGACATAACCTAAACATAGGTCTGGGTGAGTGGAGCTCTATCAGGAGGACAGTTCTGGACAGTATTTTTGTCTTTTACTTCCTTTTGATTTTTGTAAGTGATGTACTCCAAACCATAATTTACAATAATTATTAGTTACTGCAACGCTGTATAGATGTTTATTACAAGATTGCACTTAACTAATTTTATTTCACAAAATCCTTGTGAAATAGAAATTGCAATTTTGTTCATTTTACATATGAAGGAATTGAAGCTCAGAGAGTTTAATCTTCTTACAAAAATCACACAGATAAGAATTAAGGCCCTAAACCAAGACTTTTGGCTAATAATAAAATATTTTTTCCCTACATTATATTTTCTCATAATTATTTTTTTATCTTTGAATATTTTAAAAACAAACAGCTAAGTTACAATGCAAATGTCTCCATTTTTGCCATAAGGGATAAAAAGCAAACTTATGGAAACTTCCTAAACTAAGTATATATCATACTCAGGATTCTATCAACTGTTTCAATTTATGAACACATAAGAAACAACTTCAAATACACAAAAGTTGTCTAAATTGCCAAAGGAAAAAAGACAAGACAAATTCTATCCAACCAAAGAAAGGAAAGCCTATTCCCATTTACACATGAGAGTACACACTCGTACACATGCACAAAGGCCATTCATCAGCACAGTCTGGACTACATGCTTAAGAAAAGAAGACTTTTAGATTGTGAGTCAACCACTGAACCGGCCATGGAAGGAAAGGGGCTAAATAATATCATACCAACTCTTCATTATAAGTACTTTGCCCTGACTTCAAGAAAATGAATGATTTGAGCCCTAACAAAAGAATGCCTTAGGTTGGACAGCCAAGCAATCAATATTTATTGATCAACTAACTGTTACAATCATGGAATCTCAGAGTTAAGCAGAATGCCAGAGGTTATAGAGCCCAATCAGGTAAGAGACATTACAGAAGGTATGGCAGGAAATACAAAGGAACATCAAGCACGGTCCTGGTTCTGAGGAAATTTTTATTGAAGGAACATACAAATACATGCATGTAAAAGATTACAAACAGTGGGAGGAAGAGAGAAGGGCCAAGTAGGTAAAAACTATGAGAGCTTCAAAGAGTGAGAGGAGACTGTGGTGAGGGCAGCAGGCAAGGCACTCAGTGACTAACTGAACCTAAGCTGGGTCTTAAGGGAAGAGTTAGCTTGAGATCTACAGAAATGAGGCAAACTATGGGAGAAGAGGCAACTCTGTGACGCACATATGAGGTGAGGTCAGGAGAGAGTGAGCAGATTCCCCTGCCTAAACCAGAGACTTCCATATTCCCATTCAGCAACATCATGAGGTATTTTCTCTACTTAGCTTAAGTCTTCATGTAGGAAAAACCAATGTGATAAATATAAAAACAATAAGAAAAACATCTGCAACATCCTAAATTAGAAATACACAAACAAAAGAAAATCATAAGGAAGAGAAACTACATTTATAGTGATGTACTACAAAAATCTGCATGTAAGTGGACCCAGGCAATTTAAACCCATGTTGTTCAAAGGTAAACTGGTTAACATTTTTTTGAATATAGAACATTACTTTTTTAAAAACATTGATTACCTTTGGAGTTTATAGCAGATTTCTACATTCTAAGGCACACATTTCTATATTTAAATTGTTACAACTGTATATTACTTCAGTAATCAGAAAAAAGTTTAAAAATTATAAATAGATAGATAGATAAAAAGAAAGAAATTAGGATCACTGCGGTGAGTTGAAAGAAGATTTGGGGAGAAAAAGTCAATCTATACTGTCTGCATGGATGTCTTCTTTATAAAAGCCTCATGCTAGCATTTTAGAAATAGTTATGCCGTCTAAGAGAAGAATGAGGACTATCTTTGATTTTACCCACTAAAAGAAAAGATAATTCAGGTATTTTTTACCTGAATAATTAAATATCTGTAAATGCAAATTAACTGTATTAATATATATTTATGTATTTCAAATTTTGATGAAAGATTCATTCACAGAACCAAATGCAAAAAGAAAATAAAATCCCTTAGTTCACTGAAGAAAAAAGAGAGAGAGAGAGAGAAATACACAGAAAAATTAACTGTCAGAAGCCGGAGAATGCAATTAAAACAAATATTTGTAAAAACTAATTAAGTATTTGAGGATTCCCACTCTAGAACTGCCTATTCTTAAATGCTAAATCCTGTGTGTCTTAATTCATATTTCTTTCTTATTTTTCCTTTAAATAAATATTTTAAAGAAACACTTTTCCCAAACCAGGGAGTGATAGAGCTCAACACAAAAAGAATACACCATACAAGCAAAAACACTAAAATGGATCCTAGCTTTACAGTTCTAATTACATCTGGCCAACGTTGAGCATTAACGCATTTTCATTCTTAAAGCTCATAATAAAAATGTGAAACGATGCAAACTTAAGCCATCATCATTATCCTCTTCAGACCATAATATTGGCCACTTTTGGAAACAAGAGCAGTGCTGGCTAGTGTTCATGTGCCAATGCAATAAGCTGTCTGAACAGGGACTGGATGTTAATGAGAAGATGAAGTGAATAGCAAACTCGGCTGTTCTTAAATGCCCCTGAAATTGCAATCGTGCGTCTGAAAAATTGAGAGCTACTTGGGGAGTCTTAAACACTCACTGCAAAGAGTAGAAAGTAGTCAAAATGTTTCCAGGTGATGGATAAACTCACTAAGAGTTTGATCCACTAACAAGGAAATGAAGTAAAATGCCCAAGGAGTTAATTGAGTCTTGAAAAAGGAAATGTGAGAAAGGACAAAATTACAAAGTCCAGCCACCCTGTTTCCAGCTTTACAGGAGTTATGTTAACAGTGTAAGAGCTGGCACAGCGATTAGGCGGTCCTTGGGTTAATAACAGATGGATTTCTAAATTGAATATAATTCTCCTTTAATATTATTTGTGGTTGACCAGCTTCAAAATTTTATGCTTTCTTATAATTAGAAATTTCTAAAAATGTTTTCATAAATTCTTTTGTAAATACTAAGTGGCACTGATTTCTGGATTGATATAAGCATAATAAAATGCTGACGTTTAGTACACAGAAAGAGATTGCATTAATAACTAATGCAGAAAGATAATTGCAGAGATAAGGAAATCACCTTCTACCAAACTGCGTTTTACCAGTAATAATACCAAAGCCCAGAGCAGTGACAAGACATATCCAATATTACACTGAAGACCTAGGATTAAAACTTAATGCCCTCACTCCCAGTTCAGTGGTTTATTTCCATTCAAATTATGAAAATTACAATTTAAAACAAATCAAAGATTTTGGGATGAGATTATTCAAGTATCTTTAATTCTATGACATTCTAGTTATGAAATGCAGAGAAGATATATAAATTGTATAAATTATATCCTTTTAATTTATACTACACTTCACATTAATAATGGTAGCGGGCTCAGAAAAAAGAACAAATGACAATCCAAAAATAAGCAAAATATGGTAAATACCAAAACCAAATTCCTTGTAATTAAAACATA
Organism: Taxidea taxus jeffersonii; assembly: GCA_003697995.1. Classification (NCBI taxonomy): domain Eukaryota; kingdom Metazoa; phylum Chordata; class Mammalia; order Carnivora; family Mustelidae; genus Taxidea; species Taxidea taxus. Next base: position 1,259 of record RCUC01100683.1, on the reverse strand, counting down.
GCTGCATCAGCTAAATTTGCAGAATCTTTCTTTATTTTGAAGAATCTGGAAAATCATAAGAAAATTAATAAAATTGAAGCCATGCTTTTTTAGAGTTTCATTTCAAATTTTGGGGGTGTGGTCCCAATTCATATGATACGGAACTTTTTAAATATGCCTTCTATGAAAAGGACAGTAAATCTTGCTCTTTAAAATAGGTCACAAGTCTTAAAACACTTAATCAAAAAGCAATATGGTGTTTCCTAACAGAATAAAAAAAAAGATTATTTGCTTCTCTTTTGTTCCTTTGTCTTATAAGTGCAGTGTGATGTATTAGTTTAATTAAAGTCTACCAAATTATCATAAGGATTTTATGTGCTGCAAATAATTGGCTTTTTGTTCTCTACTCACTTTTTGTTAATGGAAGCAGAGCACTTTTTTTTATGATACTTAGTATAAGATACCAAAAAACTATAGAGAGGGAAGACAAATGAGGTGCCTAATGAAGTGACCTTTGTCATCTTGGACATGAAATAAAATTAAGTCTGCACTAAGTAATGAAAATAAGTCAATGTTTCCAAAGAGTTAAGAGGATAGGTGGTATTATGGCTTGGAGCCAAACCATACCAAGAATCCTACCATATATAAAAATGACAATCCCACCAATATGAAAAGCTGATAGGTCCTTAAAATGAAGTAAAATGTATTAAATAGATCATGTTATAAGAATTTTTTTAGTGTAAAGCATAATGAATCAATCTTTTTCATGGAACAGATTTAGGTAATAATCCAGATAAAGCATACTACCAGGTATCTCTTTGATAAGAGGCAAATTAAGGACACAATGAACAGAGAATTAATGAATGTATCATAGTAAATCGAAGTTTTTTTCAGGAAACAACAGTATTAACATAACCTCTCTTGCCAAAAAGTGAGTTGCAACATACTATTCCTAAAATACACGTTCATTTACAAGACATAAGTACCTCTGACATAGCATTAAAAAAAAAAACAAACCTGTGAAGGTGAAATCAGTTAACTGAGTAACTGTGGAATCTAAAAGATGGAAATTACTAGTGATTTTCTTACAATATAATTCCTAAAATATATTACAGAATATGTATAAGACATAAGTGATAATGAGCAGTGTTTCTTTTGTTAATAATAATTTAAAAATGTAATCATTATTCATTTATGACTGTCCTAAAAGGGACATAATCTATATATTATAGACTTCTGGAAAATTCGAGCTTAAATTATTGAATTGCTTTTTAAAAAAA
>RCUC01100678.1:0-10905 GCA_003697995.1 Taxidea taxus jeffersonii | reverse complement strand
GTTCTTACCCAACTGAAGACACTTCATGTCTACAAAATATAAGTATAGTTAAGTAAATTACAAAAACTCAATGGCTTCTAATTACTGTGTAACGAGTAATGATTAGTTTTTCTATCAAGTTAAGTGCAGACATTTTCAAATATTTTAAAAAATATATATTATTCTCTTTTCTTGTTACCATTATTTTACTTGGGCTTTTCAGAGTATTTTTGTCATGCTATTTTAAAATAAGACTGTTCACTACCTGATATCTTGTGTCAAAAAGTCTCTGGGTAGAACTCCTACTTCCATTAATAATTGAAAGTCCTGGCGGCTTTCTTTCCCTGCTTGTTAATATTCAGTTCTCACTAACTTCTCACTGTCAAAAAGAGTTAATAACAAGTTGGCTATAATACATTTTAAGTGAGCTCTGCATATGAAAAGGATTATTAAAATGTTACATGAGTACAAATTCAAAAGTAGAAACAATTATCCATGAGAAGCAAGAATATTGCTAAAATACCACTACACCCTCTATGAATAAACAGGAAAGACATGACAGATTCACTGGCTTTGCTGACACTAACATCAGTGAAGTCAGGAGAAGGCCAGTACTTCAGTAGTAATATCCTTGGGGGCCTCCCATATGCAGGTTTGCAAATAATTAACACTTGAGTTACAGAGCCACTTGGCCTAACCTGCACAATATCAGTCCATATGACATTTAATAACGGTGTAATTATGTATCCTTTTAACCTTTTCAAGTGCAGCTTCAATTTGAGATAAGAAAAATAACAAATCTACATATTCTCTTCTATGAAATTTACATAAAGCCAAAGAGTTGTATCCACTGTGAATTAATATTTATAATGAGAGAATAAAATGTTTTGTTAGGAACAAGATTAGCTGCAATTTTACTGATTCACTGACTTCTTTTGTATGTCCATATCATACCTTATTGTGCCTTTGGAATATTTCATTTAATTTTAAATCGTATATCAAATTACTCAGTGATTCTGAGATCAGTTTCCTCATCTGCACAATGACAGTAAGATAGGTTATTTGTATTCAAACAGTATTTTGAAGCTGGACCTCAAAATATCAAAAAGATAAAACTACAGCTCTTATGCGGACATTGGAATAGGGACGGAATTTCCTACCAGGGAGAACCTTGAGTCTCCCTCCCTCCCACCCTGCAAGAACTCTAGGGAATCTAGTAAAAACGAAACAAAGCAAAACAAAATACTAGAATTGAGAAGTGAGGCCATAAGATGCGGGATCAGGACAGCGATCTAATAATGAAATTAAGAAAACATTTCCATTCACCGTAGCATACAAAAGAATAAATTCTTAAAAATAAAGTCATTAAAAGAGCAAGACCTATACACTAAAAATTATAAAACATTGTTGACATAGAAATGGACAAATTGATCCTAAAATTTATGACCTGTACCCCTGAAACAAATAATACATTATATGTTAATAAAAAATAAAAAAAAATTTAAATTAAAAAAAATTAAAAGCCAAACAAATGTTGAAAAGAAGAACAAAACTGGAGAGTTTATACTGACAATCTCAAAACTTACTACAGAATTTCAGAAATTAACATAGTATAGTGTTGGCCTAAAGACCAACAATAAAATCAATGTAAAAGAGCAGCAGGTCCAGAGATAAATGCACACATTTACAGTCTATCAATTTTTGACAAAGATTCTAAAACAATTCAGTAGGAGAAGAATATTCTTTTTAAAATATTTTGTTTATGGGGCGCCTGGGTGGCTCTGTGGGTTAAGGCCTCTGCTTTCGGCTCAGGTTCCCAGGATCCTGGGATCGAGTCCAGCATCGGGCTCTCTGCTCGGCAGGGAGCCTGCTTCCCTTCCTCTCTCTCTGCCTGCCTCTCTTCCTACTTGTGATCTCCGTCTGTCAAATAAATAAATAAACCTTTAAAAAAAAGATTTTGTTTATGTATTTATTTTATTTATTTTTATTTGAGAGAGAGAGAGAGAGAGTAGTACATGAGTGGGGAAAGAGCAGAGAGAGGGTGAGAATCTCAGACTCCACACTGAGCCCAGAGCCCAACATAGGGCTGAATCCTATGACCCCGAGATGACAACCTGAGCCCAAACCAAGAGTCAGACATTCAACTGATTAAGCCATCCAGGCTCACCGAAGAATATACTTTTCTAAAAAATGGAGCTGGAATAATTGTATATCCATTAAAACAAGTAAGCAAATATAGACCCTTATCTCATACCATACACAAAAATTAACTCAAAATGGATCAATAGATATAAGAGTAAGACCTAAAACTATAAAATTTATGGTAGAAAACATTGGCAAAATTTTTGTGACTGTGGGTTAGGCAAAGATTTTTTTAGATATGACATCAACAACATAATTCATTTTAAAAATGGTATATTGGGAGCACCTGGGCAGCATAGTTGGTTAAGCCTCCAACATGACTCAGGTCATGATCTTGGGATCTTGAGATCAAGCCCTGCATTGGGCTCTGTGCTCAGCACAGTCTGCCTGAGATTTTCTCTCTCCCTCTGCCCCTCCTGCTTATGCTCTCACTCTCTTTCTAAAATAAATAAGTAAATCTTTTTTTTAAAAATGGTATATTGGCCTTTGCCAAAACTAAAATCTTTTTCTCTTCAAAAGACACCATTTAAAAATGAAAAGACAAAACACAGGTTGGGAAAAATACTTGCAAATCATGCATCTAAAAATGGACATATGTACACCATACACAAAAGTCAACTCAAAATGGATTAAGGACTTGAATGTAAGATGTGAAACCATAAAACTCCTAGAAAAAAACATAGAGTCTAAGCTCCTTGACATTGATCTTTACAATGATTTTTTTTTTTTTTTTTTGGATTTGGCACCAAAGCCAAGGCAACAAAAGCAAAAATAAACAAGTGAGACTACATCAAACTAAAAGGCTTCTACACAGCAAAGGAAACCAACAACAAAATGAAAAGGCAACCTACAGAATGGGAGAAAATGTTTGCAAATCATATAACTGATAATGGGTTAATATCCAATATATATAAAGAACTCATACAACTCAATAGAAAAAGAACACTTTGATTAACAGTAGCTAAACCTCTGTCCTAACAAATAAAGGAGCCCGGTGTCAGTAAAGTAGCGTGGGAGGAATCCATTGTCCAGCATTATGCGGTAATTAGTAAGGAATTTAAGGCAGCTCATGTGGACAATCTTTATCAGTATTTGTCAGTACAAAGGACCACAAGAGAAAGATGGGTGCTTGAAGAGACAATAAAGGACATGGGACAGAAACTTCCTTGGGGAAGCTATTTTCTTATTTTTTAAAAAGGCTGAGTATATTCAAAACCCAAGCTTGAAATAGTTAAAGTAACACAATTTGCTGCTATGTTAATCACTGATGAATATGAGCTAGTTTAAAGATAAATGCTATGAAAACAAACAGTATGAGTGGAAAGAGTGAAACCTTTTGTTAAATGCTTCTTAATAGTAGAATTTCTGCATTAGGAGGATCATATTGTTCTTGTCCTTTCTTTTATTAATGTAATGTATCACATTGATTTATTTGCAAATGTTGAACCACCCTTGCATCCCAGTAATGAAACCCACTTGGTGGTGGTGAATCATCCTTTTAATGTACTGTTGGATCCTATTAGCTATTATCTTGGTGAGAATTTTGGCATCCATATTCATCAGAGATATTGGTCTGTAATTCTCCTCTTTGGTGGGGTCTTTGTCTGGTTAGGGGATCAAAGTTATAATGGCCTCATAAAACAAGTTTGGAAGTTTTCCTTTCGTTTCTTTTTTTTTTTAACAGGTTCAGAAAAATAGGTATTAGTTCTTCTTTAAAATGTTTGGTAGAATTCCCCTGGGAAGCCATCTGGCACTGGACTCTTGTGGAATATAAGAAATAGCTCAGAGGATCATAGAGGATGGGAGGGAAAATGGAATGGAAGGAAATCAGAGAGGGAGACAAATCACAAATCACGAGAGACTCTTAACTATAGGAAACAAACTGGCGGTTGCTGGAGGGGAGGCAGTGGGGGGGATGGGGTAATCTCGTGGCAGGCATTAAGGAGGGCACATGATGTGATGAGCACCAGATGTTATAAACAACGGATGAATTATTTAACTCTACATCTGAAACTAATGATGTACTATATGTTGGCTAATTGAATTTAATTTTTAAAAAGTAAAAAAAAAAGTAGAATTTACATTTCTCCAAAATTATTGCATTGATGTTGCACCTTTAACACAATCAAAATTATATGAAGTCATATAATCCAATCTAGTTTATGAATAAGAGATTATATTTATTAAGCAACTACTGTACATATATTAGCACATTATTTAAAGAAATCTCTTGAAATCATGAGGACAAGTGGTGATCACATGATAAACTTAGTGGAATATAAGGCAGAACATTTTCAGTATCTTAAAGATTTTTTTAAAAAGATTTTGTTTATTTATTTGACAGAGACAGGGAGAGAAGGAGTACAAGCAGGGGGAGTCGGAGAGGAAGAGGGAGAAGCAGGCTTCCTGCTGAGCAGGGAGCCCGATGTGGGACTTGATCCCAGGACCCTGGGATCATGACCTGAGCCGAAGGCAGACACTTAACGACTAAGCCACCCAGGTGCCCCAGTATCTTAAGGATTTTTAACAACAAATTTGTATGGAGATTTTGTAGCACAGATATAGATACATAGATATATGTGAAAGACACATAAAGCAAAAAACTTGGAAGTGGTTAAGTCTGATTTATGGGATTATGTAGTATCTTACATTTTCTTTTTGTTTATATGTTTCGCATTTTAAAATTTTATATTATTTTTAAAGATTCTGTTTTATTTATTCTTTTGTTTGTTTATTTATTTTAGAGAGAGAGAGCATGAGTAGCAGGGAAGAGCAGAGTGGGAAGGAGAAGAAAGGGGGAAGAATCTCAAGCAGACTTTGTTCTGAGCAGGGAGCCTGACGTGGGGCCTGATCCCACGACCCTGAGATCATGACCTGAGCTGAAACCAACAGTTGGATGTTCAACCAACTGAACCACCCAGGTGTCCTATTTTGCATTTTTGACATAAAAAATTTTTTAAAGAGGAAAAAAACCTGACATTTTAAATTTAAAAATATTACTCCCGTAAATTGACTGTTAGTTGAAAGAGAACTGGTTAGTTGAAGGTGGAAGTAGTAGATATAAAAAAAAAAGTATGCACTCTGAACTTATTTTACTTTTATTTTAAAGAAAGATGAGAAACAACTTCCAGAAGTGTTCTTGAGCTGTAAATGTGCCTTTACTGTGGTCATCCTATTATCCCTGTGAAGGATGGCAATTTTCCACACGAGTCTGAGAAGATTAAAATGGTGAATGAGAGTGACTGTGATGAGCTAAGATGTATTTTTAGAATCACTGAGGGTCCAAAGAAGAATGGAACACAATGATCCAGTCCCAGTGTTGAAGGAATACCCACCCTGTCAAGCAACACCTTAATATCTGAAGGCAGGAGTGTTTGCTTGGGCTGCACTGAGGGGAATGGCACTCAGGGTGGGAAGGCCTCAGGTCAGAGAAGTGAATCTGGACCGGGAAAGCTGGAGCATTTTCCTGCGAGGAGAACCAACAGAGGACTCTGGCTAAACTGATAGCAAAGGTAACTGCCAGCACGGCTGGTGGGGAAGCGAGGACCTTGCTCCTGAGATTTGGAGGATTACAAGGATGAAGTAGGAAAATCAGTAATCCCAAAGGCCAAGGCCTAGAAGAGGAATTTCTGGACTGGGGAAAAAGAAAAAAGAAAAAAAGGAGTTATCAGGAGGGAAGAGGCAGAATGTCTCTGGATGATTTGTATCAAAACATTGTAAAATTGTTCTCACCATTTGCCCCAACTGTCTAACTCTGTGAAGCACCCTGCCCCCCAGGGTCCCTCTGCCACAGGAAGTTGTGTCTGTATATTGGCACCACAGTGCCCCCTGGAATGTCCAAAGGGGGAGGGTAGTAATATAATGGAGGAAATGCTTCACAGAATTTGGCTAAGAGCATTATGCATGCCATATTTTCTTTAAATTTGCACAAGAACCTCATGTAGTAAATATTGTGATGCCTGTTTCACAGACATGAAGAGAAAGGGTTAGGATCAGCCTCGGTCTGCTCTGAGCCCAGGCCCTCGTTTCCCACTTCACCACACCCAGACATGCCCTCTGACTTGGAAATGGAGATTGAATTTAGGTGGGTCAATTTAGATACTTTGAGTGGAGGTATCATCTGTTTGGCATCATTAGTACTAAAAGGTGTGATAAAGCGTCAATATATTGTCTAATTTCCCAAAGATTCCGAAGAGACACTTATCTCTTAAGACCCAAAAAAGCAGAAACATTCAGTTCTTTAAGTGAAAAAATTACGAGTCGTATTGTTAAAATGCAGAATCACTATATCTCTGGTGTTCATGGAATTAGATGCACTCAGCTTCCTAAACAGGGCACACCATGTCCAACTGGCCTGAGAGGCTGAGGAAATCAAATATTACTAAATGTAATTTAGAGATGTATAAAGATAGCTCTTGGAGGAAACCATTAACAGGTTTATACCATTCCTAGATTTTTCTTTTCTATTTTTGTATTACAGCATATTTGTTGATAATCAAGAAAGATTACCTGTTTCTGGGGTGAAGGAGAAAAAGCAATCAATTACACTAAATCACAAGTATAATTTTGAGGGATGTAATAACTGATAGGAGTGATGAGTGACTTAAATTGAGGTTGCAGCAAAGAATTTTAATGAGAATATTTTCATTCATTCATTCATTCTTCACTCTTACCTTCCACTGCCAGGCTCTGGTAAGTATGAGAGAAACAATAACGAGTAGGACATAGTCCTTCCCTCACAGACCTTGCAGTCCAGTGAGAGTGACAGACACATGTAAGCTAGCAACACCAAAGAAGTAGGCTTTATAAAGGCAGGATGAGCAAGGGGCTGTGAGGGCCAGAAGGGAGAGAGAGAAGTGTTTGTTGCACCAAGAACCTGTGTGGCTGTTAGAGCACCCCAGGGGCCAGAGGCCAGCCCCAGTCCCTGGAATGGCTGCCAGTGTAGCAGCTGCAGAGCTGTGGTTACAACGTCGTAGTAACAGTCAGAGAGCAAGATGAAGCCAGGACTGGCAGCCTCAGTGTTGTGGTTAACAGGTGTTGAAGCAAGAATGAAGAACATGTGAGATCAAGCCACAGCCGGGTTTTGAGAGGTAAGTGCTCTGTTCAACGCATGAAAAAAAACCACAAGCCGGCAATGTTGATACCTGACTGAAGTTTAAATCCATCTTCAAATTAGCAGGATCCCATGACTTTTCCTATGGTTTTTCTAAGCCTTATTACTTGCCTGGATTGTAGCTCTAATTTAAAAGGATGGCAGCGTTGAGACCAATGTTCAGAGGTGAAAGATGAACCTCTGTGAGGAAGTCGCTGGAGTTTTGGTTTGCACCTCATTTGGAAATTTCTCACCTGCTAATTCCTCATGCTCTTTTCTTCTTCCCTCAAAAATTGCAATGCCCCGTCCAGCTATCCATCCATCCATCCATCCATCCATCCATCCAACCGCTAAACATATATCAAGTACCTATCATGGACTAAACATTAAGGACACCCAGATAATCAAATGCCATTACTACTCTCTGGGAGTTGAATCTTGATGGAAGGCAGCACTTAAACAATCCCATAGGAGGTAATATTTATAAAATGTACACTGGAAGCACAGTGGAGGAACTGACTGATCTGCCTAAGGAAGATGTCACAGTATTCAATGGGTGACCAGGTTTAGGTAAAGATTACAGTTGCAGGAGATGAACTGGAAAGACAGCCATACAGAAAAGAGGAAACAACTAATTGCATTACAGCTTTAGCCCCTCTGAACTTGTGAGCTGAGAGATAATAATGGAGCTTGCTCTAGTTGACCTTTGCTTGGCTTCTCCTCTTGTTACATTAGCCCAGTCATTTCTAAGACAGTTTTGAAGCAGGAAAAGTACACAGCCAATATCTCTCTGTCTCCCTTCTACTTCCCCTCCATCCTTCCCAAGAGTACCCTCTGCCGCCAGACTTCTTCTAGCTTCTTTTATTCTGGTGACCTAACAGAGACTGCCAGCTGGAGACTCCCTTCCTCATGGCTTTGCTCCAGGCTCCCATGAACCTGACAAAAGTAGCTTCCCTGTGCTACTTCTTAACACAATATACCTGACTCTTGGCAAAAGTGATCAGGGTTTTACACAAGTAAATTTTTGGATCTGGCAAGTATACACATGTCTATTTGTTTGTGTGCTTATGAAGATTTGGGGGGAGCAGGGGAGCAGATGTTTCTGGGCTGCTGAAGTCATCACCTGGGTTCATACTCCATGCCAGTGGAGCTGGCCATATCTATCTACTTTCATCTCATTGGTTGTTGTGGTTGTGGTTCTATCACCCATAGTCTGGTGGTGGGTAGCTACGCCTGATTGGAGCTCCAACGTACAAGCTTCACGTGTTTAAAATATTTATGATCATTACCTGCTAGAGATATAATAAATTACTTACACTAGCAAAGCCACCACTACTACAGATTTCGTCCATTAAGTCCCACCCCACCTTGATGAGTCCATAGGCTTCCTGCTATAAGAATAATCGATGTTTAATGGTATGCTTTGAACAAATTAAAGACAGAAAACATAAATAGACAAGACTATAAATTATATGATGGCTTCATTTCCAGAACTGACAATGACCTACAAATAGACAGTCATCTTCTATGAAATCACAGATGCTTCCTGAAGCCTACTATTCTGTCTTCCACACACAGCCCATTACAGGAGATACTGATTTCTAACATAGTCCCCATGTTCCAGGTGGGGGGTTCTAGAAGTGACTGGGATGAAGAGAGTGTTTCATATTGCCAGGATGACCAGGGGAATATAACTCTTTTGGTACAAGCAAAAACCTGCATTGTGGAAGTTAAGAAGGAGCCATTTATTTTGCAGTGTGCATGGTCTAATCCTTTTATGTTCTCTGGTGGCAGTGTTGGGAGGCACAAGTAAGGGATGATACTAATAAGCTCTGATCTTGCAGATGCAAAATGCTGGGCCAAATACTGACTATAAACGATTTTGCCAACTGGGGATCCAACACTGGCACTTAAATTAAAACGTGAGAGCTTCTCTATCTCTCTCTCTCTTTTTTTTTTTTTTTTGCAAGACCTCTTTTCTTCCCTACAAGGAAACAGGCCTACAGCACTCTTTTCTACTAGCTAAAGACCTCACTAATTCTACTGGGGGGCCTTTAGCTTCATGAGCAAAGAGAGATAGAGGTTTTCTTTTAAACCAACATCCTAAGCAAGTCAGCTGGGAACTCTCCTACACTTCAGGGAAAGGTAAAAACAGTAACATGCTCCGGGCTGGGGGCGGGTAACGGGAGGCTGTCACAAAGCGGGGGTGGGTATATTGTATAGGCCTTCCTGACAAGCGTTGTGAGCTAAGCTTTGGCTGTGATGTGAGGGAATATTTTAAAAGACTCATTGCCAAAGGTGATGAGCTACCTCCACGCAGTCCTGGGAAACAATTGCTGGAGGCTGGTGAAGTGGAGTCTGGAGAATTTTGAGCGTTAGTTCCTCTCCTAAGCCGAACTCCTTCCCGCTGTTTGACAGTTGCTGTGTACAAAGCAGGTTAACCCAGTGCCTTGGGTAAAGGAAAATCCAAACTGAGGGTCCGCAGAAGCATTATCCATCTGCAGCTTGAACAGGGCATTTGCATATTAGTACAGAACCCAATGAGCAGCAAGAGGGTTGTTTGTGCTTGGCTTATGTTCGCTGTGTTTCAAAACTAAGGTGAAATCTGGCCTCAGATCCCTGAGGTCTAATTAATCCAGTAATGAACTGAGACAACTTGATAGGCGACATTGCCACCCAATTCCCAGACTGTTCTGTTCTGGGAAGATATTTCCTAAGTTGAAAATGGGGTAAATGTAACGGGTCCCACTCAAAAATGACAAATCTCATTGTAAAGTCGTCTATAAACAAATCGAGCTGGTGATGCCTTAAAATATTCCTCTGTTCCTAAAGTTATATTCAAGAGTCTTATTGTCGAGCAAACATGATAGGTTTATTAAATACCCCATAGAATAATGTACTTGAAGTGCCTGCCTTATCTTATACAATTTTTCTATTTAATCTGAGTTGTATGTATGCTGCTGCAGCTTCAAAACATCTGGGCACAGCAATTTTTTTTCCCCTGCACCTGCAAGGGTAAGTACACACATAAACAAAAAAGAAATTAAATCTTCCGCAGAGCTGGGGAAAAAAAGAACCCAACCAGCCATGAAGCTCAAGGGAGCAGTATGACAAGTGCTGAGCTGTAAACAAGCTTGAGAGGGATTTAATTCTTATGACAAGTGCCAGTGGTGGCATCTCACATGGACTCAGCATATGCACACATTTCAGAGAGGAGCCACACAGGATTTAATGCAAATAGAAAAGAAAAAAAGAAAAGTAAAGAAAAGAAAAGGAAAAGCTCTCAGTGCATCAGCTTCTCCCCATCTATAAATAGCCAAGCAAATCAGGATGAGCTAGTGTTGTAATTATCTTGATTTTCAGAATTTTTGCCACTCAGAAGAGATTTTTAGACTCTCCTCCCTGCTCTTTATAATTATAGCTGCTGTTCCAACCTCTGCCAAGGGTTGGTGGTTGCAATGTGATATTCACCAGGTGGCTTCTCTACAAGCAGAGAAAATTACCAAGTTCTCTTTGTCCGTCCAGTTTTGACATTTAGGAGCCAAATCAAAACTTCAGAGGGCAGCCATTCATCCTCCTGCGACAGTCACTTCTTCACTTTTTTTGTGACTTCTAAGCTCGGGTGCTGTGGGGCTCCCTCACTGGAATAAACAATATGACTAAGGTAACAGAGTAGCTGAGCTTCAGGTCCC
>RCUC01100677.1:0-10203 GCA_003697995.1 Taxidea taxus jeffersonii | reverse complement strand
CTAAAATCCACCAGGAGGCCAGGAGTTGAGTCTGTCATGTTCACCACTGGTTCCCGGTGTCTAGCTCAGTGCTGGGCACATAGTAGGTGCTCAATAAATACTTGTTGAATGGCTGACTCAATTAGTCTATCCTGGGTTGCCCCTCTTCACTCTGTCTTCCTCTCCTTCATTTTGTTCTGGATTTATCAGATTTTAGTTTTTATTTATTTGTTCAAGAAATATTTATTGAGGTCAGTGAGGGGATGGCATGGGTTAGCTGAATCCAAAGTTGATGTAAATTCTAAAATTATACAAAAACCTTGGGTGGAAAAAACCAAAGCTATATCTGTTTTAGCCTTCTGGTGGGTATTAATTGTCCCTAGGCAAGGAATAACCTGAGACTAAGAAGCTCCTGTTCTGGGATTCATTACCTCTAGCTTGAAGCCTCAGTTCTGCTGTTTGGGAGTGACAAAAGCCTCAGTTTCCTCAGCTGTGAAATGGGATGTGAGGATTACGTAAGGTTATGCAGTTAGGGCACCTAGCACAATTCTTGACACACACCTGCATGTTGCTTTAATAAATGTCAGACATTTTTATTCTTACCTGACTCCTCTGCCATACAATTTGGTGGTCCCCTTAGGGTCCTCTTCCCTTTCTGAGCCGCCAGTTCTGAACCCCAGAAACTTTTGCTAACCATACAGTACATCACGTGCAGCCTCTAAAAAGTCCCAGAAATATTCAATCATGGCTATATTCAAGGATTGGGGACATTACTAATTTCCTCCCTTCCTATTTTTCCATATTTTTCATTTCAATTAATAAGCATGTATGACTTCATAATTTAAAGAGGACAGGGTAAGAAAAAATACTGCAGTAAACGTGTGTCTATTCTACATGGCTAAATTGAGAGGTAGGAAACAAGAACGTTTTATCGTGTCTGGGTGTAACATCAGTTCCGGGAAACCAGGAGAACTCAGTTTGTCCATTACGTCGCCCAAATCGAAATGCCCACACACAGGTGCCATGAAAGGGAGGCTGCATCCCTGAGCGGGCATGGATGTACTCTTCTGTTTGGTAGATGTGGGCTTAGGAATGGGGACTCCTGGCTTCATCTCCCAGCTCTCCCACTGCCCAGCTCCATGTGCAACTTTGGGAAAATTTCAGCCCCAGTTTTCTCATCAGTAAAGTGTGAGAGATAATAGGAGGGACCTCTCTTCACAGAGTGTTGTGGGAATGAACATCGAATACTTCGCACATCCGAGGAAGTCTTCCGTGCATTCTTGTTTTCTGTCTGTTTCTCCAGCAGCACCAGTGACGTCATCATCCTTTACATTATACGTGTATGTGCTTTGCACGTGCGTGTGTGTGTAGGTGTATATATATCAATGTTTGCATTTTGATGTCGACTCATCATCTCGGCCCCATCACAGCCAGACCAGAGCTCTTGATTTCTCAAAACTAGTCGGCCAGCCGCGCCTCCCTGAGTCTTCTGCACGTCAGGAAATGGCGCCAACACTCACCCAGTTGTTCTGCCTCAAAACCTAAGCGTCGTCCTTGTCTCCTCTCCCTCCCTCACACCCCATATCCAATGTGACAAGTCTGCTGATGTGTCTCAAAATCAGCCCCTTCTTTCGACAGCCACTGCCCCCACCCCAGGCAAAGCCACCATCCTCTCACTACCATGTGGGATGACACTAGAGCCGCCCCCCACGGGGGAGCCAGGATGAACCTGACACACGTACCTCAGACTGTGACACGTCCTTGCTTAGAAGGGCCCCTGCCAACCGTGGCTTCCTGCGATGTTGAGGATAAAACCCAGACGGCCCCCTGTCCTTCAGGTCTCTGTACTGGGGAACAAGCAGACCTCTCTGTCGAGGGCCAGGTAGTACATATTTCAGGTTTTGCTGCCACATGGCCATCATCTTCTTCTCCTTCATTGTCTTCACCGTTGTCTTCATTTCTCTCTCCATCTTTGTTTCCTTCTTCTTCCAACCCTTTCAACATGTCGTCCCTGTTCTTAGCTTGCGGTCCAATGGGAGCACACCAAGGGCTGTCATTTGCAGACTCTTGCCTGATGTGTGCTGGCCACGACTTTTCTCTCCAGTTCATCTAATCTCACTGTGTATCCTGCTCTCTCTGCTCTGGCCTTAGTGGTGTTCCTGCTGTCCTTGAGCAGCACCCAGACCAGATTCTGCTCAGGGCCCCTGTTCTTCTGTCTCTCTGCCCCTGACGCTGTCCCCTCAGGTCTGCTACAGGGCTCACTTGCTTCATTTGCATCTCTGCTGGCCTCGCAGTTGCCTCCTTGGAGAAGTCTCTCTGAGCTGCCATTCTATGGTATTCGCCCCCCATCCCACACCCACAGGCATGGTCTGACCCTTGCCCAGCTACATGTCTTCTGGTACTTGCCTGTCAGTCTTGCTGCCCTTGTGTGTCATCTTCTGTCTATTCAACATTCTGTCTCCCCAACATCCAGAAAAGAATGGGGCACTTGAAGGTCATTGAAAAATATCTGTTGCATACATTAATAAATGTAAGAACAATTCTGCCCTATAGCCAGTCTTCAACCCCTGTAATACCACTCATCCACAACAAGGCGGCTCTCTTGATGAATTTTCGGCTCCTTTGGCTGGGCCTGATAACGGCACCAAGCTGTGCTCTGAGTGACAGTGAGGACTGGGAGAACCCACTTCCATGTACTGTTGGGGTCTGCAGGATGAATCCAAGTGTGAACAAGGCTGTACGGAGGACAGGGGGAGGACAGACAGCACAGCCAGGCTTTGAAGTGAGGGGAACTGTCCAGCTCTCAGGAAACTGATGTCATTGGATCATGCCTGGATGGCAAGTACTCAGTGGAGCCCATGCCTAATATCTCTTGAGGAGGGAGAGAAGCATTTCTTGGAAACAGAGGAAGAGCATTGAGATAAATTGTCCTTCCCAGGAACACACAGCCAAGACAGCCTGCACACCACTTAATGCAGACATTGAAGGGATGGTGCTTATCGGGCCCAGATGGGACATGGTGGGAAAAATTATGGTATTTCTGAAGCCACTGGATAGAACATGGTGATCTCCAGCCCCAGGCACAGATCTCCCAGAATCTCCTTCTAAGGACTTTGGGATTGGCAAGCTAGACGAGTGCATCTGGAGCAGTCAGGTTTACCCTCCTCCCACCCCACATTCCCACCCTGTCTTGCTCTTGTCCAGAAGCCTTAGGAGGAGGGTGCTTGGATCAGCATCACTGCCAAAGGGAGTGTAGGCCCCTTCCTGGGGGCATTGCAGGAGGTTACTCTGGAGGTGTGCTCCAGGGGACATCCTGTGGAGGTCTCTAGGAGGACCTGATACCAAGCACCCTCGAGGTCTGGTTCAGGGTCAGACAGTGAGCCTTGGTTTGGCCAGTGAGCCTGGTTGTACCCTCACATACCAGGCAGGGACGGGAGGAGTCCTGGCCCAGGAGCCAGGTCCATGGGTGAAGAGAGAGAGGAATCTCTTCCTTGTATGACCCTTAGGATAAAAACTGGGAGACAAGGGACAGGGGAGCCTGTGTACTGTTCAGATTGGGGGTTTTATGTCCACGATCACAAGTCTAGCTCTTGAGTTTTAGAAATAAGACAGCCGTATGATATGAGAAGAATGCAATGATAGTATAAATCAAACTGTCCATCATAGCCAGGCCTTAGGAGCCCAAGGCAGGAGGTTAATGGTCTGGGATCTGTTGATGGGTCTGCTGTGTGACCTTGCCCTAGTCACTTGACCTTTCTGGGCTTCAGTATTTTCACATACAGCATGGTCATGGTATATCTTGATGATGCCATCCCATGAGTTATTAGAATCAAACAAGAGAACAAAGTCTTTGTAAAGTTAAGAAGGCTGTAGTCCTGTATAACTTGATCCCTAACCAAGTTGCATAAAGCAGTAGACCAATAGGAGCAATAAACATCCGGTGAGCTTGGACTGGGTACATGCCACTGTGCCCTGTGTTCATGCGTGTTTCACGTGGGCCTTACTGTGGAGACACTGGCACCGTTATCACTTCCGTGAACTAACAGATGAGGTCATAAGACACAGAGAAGTTAAATAATTCGCCCCAGGCCACACGGGGAGGCCAGACTCTGAATTCTAGCTGTTTGTCTCCAGGGGGATGCACTGGGAGCTTGCACTGGGATCTTGAGGGCCTATAGCCCAGATCTCCAAGCTCCCAGCCCAGCCTCCACCCCCCAACCCACCCCCTTGGCTTCCTCGGGGAAGATAACCACAAGTCTGTCCAGTGAAAACAGACCCATCACTATCTCTTCCCTGCAGAGTCGTCAACCCCTGCCAACAGTGGAGAGACGGCGGGATCTCGACACAGCCTGATGTTTACCCCCTCCAGGAGCCAAGGGTTCCAGTAGGGATGCTGGAGCCCTGCCAGGCCTGGGAAGGAGGGGGAGAAGCCAGGGAGCATGGGCTCCTCTGGGTTCTGCAGAGTGGGCACATGCAGGGGACCTTCCCAGTCCACAATGGGCCTCCCTCACTGCACAGTGAGTGGGTCTTGGAAAAACATAGCCTCCCCCCCACCCCGTCCCTGCTTTCTCGAGGAACTCTCTGAAGAACAGGCTGGTGCTTTCCATGCCCTCCTCAGGAAAAAGAGCAGGAAGGGCAGTCAGAGCCCCCTTCTCTGGGTCCCTCCTTGAGGACTGGGTGGCCAGGCTGGAAGCCCAGGCCAGCTGCTCTGCTTGCCTGATGTGATTCCATTCAGTGGAGTCTGCAGAGTTGGGCCAACGGAGAGTGGCAGACGAGGGCTGCTGAACATCCTCTTTGAAAATCCCTCAGGAGCCTTTTCAGATGGCCTGGGGCAGTGAAAGGACATGAAAACAGGTACAAGAGGAATTATTGAAAAAACTAAGGCCTTTGTCCTGAGCGGGAAGCATGGGCACTGTTGAATATCTAAAGGTCTGCCCTGAGGCAGGCTAGTTCAGGGTGGCCTTGGTGCAGGGAGGAATGGTGGGGAAGAGTACAAGGAACCATGCAGACATCTCCAAAGAAGGAGAAAGAACTCCCTTGGGGGCACTGAGCTCTCCGTCACTGCAGGGGTTCAGGCAGAGGCAGGAGATCCTCTTGGCAGGGGCCTTGCCAAGTGTGGCTGTGCACCCGGGGAGGGGATCATGAAGGCCTGCCCAACCCTCTCTGAGCCTGTGACCCTATGAAGAGAGAGGGGAGGACGTGGATGGAAATGGCCTGGCATCTTCCATGCAGGCGTGCTTCATGCTGGCCTTTCCCACCTTCACCCTGGATCTCAGTTGTCCCTCCTGTTCTGTCTTGGCCCTAGTTCCCTGTGACACCAGGCCTCGCTATTACTTCTTCCTATCATAACCACCAGCCCTGCACCCTGCCCTTCTGTGCCCTGCTCATTGCTGGGTGACGCTACTGGTTAACGGGCCAGGCGACTCATTCTGGGGCTTTCTCAAGTGACATGATGCCACTGCCTGGGTGCAAAGCTCCTTCTCCTGGAACAGTGGTCTCCAGCGTAAATGGGCATCGGAATGAGCTGCTGGCCTTATAAAACAACAATGGCAAAGCAGACTGCTGGGTCCTACCAGAGTTGCTCTTTCAGTGGGTCTGTACTGGTGTCCAAGAATTTGTATTTGTAACACGTTCCTAGGTATTGCTGATGCTGTAGGCCCAGGGGCTGCACTTGGAGAACCTGTGCTACAAGACCTATAATGCCGAGGATCATGGGTCCAAGGCTGTGGATTCAGACAAGCCCGTGATGGAATTCCACCATTAAGGAGCTATGCAACCATCAGTAATTTACCCAACATCTCTGTACTTCTGTTACCTGTTCTGGATACTGGTGATGGTACGACTTTCAGAGAGTCATTGGGAGCATTGAAGATGCTAATTTATATAAATGGCTTAGTGTCTGTTAGGCTTAAGTATGCAAAAGCTCCATAAATGTTAGCATTTCTTATGATCAGAAAAAGATGATGGCTATTTCAGACACTCCACGCCTCCCTCTGTAGGACAGTGGGGTCAGAGCAAAGGCACACATCCTCCTCCCGTTGTGCCCCTGTGTAGGGCCAATCCCATTGTTATTCCTTACCATCTGCTGCATGCTAGAAGGATGGGGATTCATTATCAGTACAGCCATCCTTCAAATCTTGGGTTTGTGTCAGGGGCCAGCCACACATTCTGAATGACTGTCTTTCAGTGTGACTCTGCAGGAGCTGGCCTGATAGAAACCAGATTGTGTGTAGGACACAGGGGTGGGGTCATTTGAGTTCTCCTGTCATGTTTCTGTTGGAGCCCCAAGGCCCCCATTGTCTCATCATTCAGATACTGTGGTCTTTGGCCTGATTGTTATAAGGATAGAAGTGCAGGCTTATGTCTCTGGCTGCAGGGTCTCAGAATTAAAGGAGCAAATCTAGGGGTGGCTTCAGAGGGACTCGGACTGCTTTGAATGTTGCTGAAGAGGGAGACCAGTTGGGAAATACATCCTGGGTTCCACCTTGTGGGATACCGATCCCGAAGTGGGTTCCTTGCAGTAGTAGCTTGAGAAGTGCTCTACCCAAAAGGCTCTGCAGTCAAATAAATTCAGGAGTTGCTCCATTTCCAATTGCCTGCTTAGAGCTCCAGTGTGCTCACTAGCATATGTAAGCTTCCCAAAAGTCCTACAGTGGAGATGCATAGGTAAAGCTGTTGAACATACTCTAGTCTGTTCCCATCAATTAATTTTGGGAAACTAGTTCTAGGAACTTATGGTTTTTCAAGGGCCTTCATAAGTTTTGAAATGATCCTTAGAAGTAAATATGTTCATACCCATTTTACTAAGAGGAGGCTGAGATGCAGAGAGATTTACAACTCACTGCAGGTCACAGGGGTATTTAAAATACTATCTACAATTGCATGATCTGAGAAACAATTCGTGCATTTGTTAGAAGTTTGTTTGTAGTGGCAGCAATCATTAAAACGGAACACAACCAAAAAACAAGCAAAAAAAAAAAAAAACCCACTAACTGGGCATGACACCTATTATTTGTAAAAACCCTTTCAGTGAAGTATATTTATTTTACTTTTGACCTTGGACTCACCTTATGGTTACGATATTACTACACAGAGACAGGACAACACAGGTGAAGAATGTCGATTCTGCAGCCAAACTATTTAAATCCAAGCAGTGTCACTTACTAGCTCTGTGACCTTGAGCCAAGTTATTTAACTTTTCTGTGCCTGGTTTCCCCTCCATAAAATGTAATTTTCACACCTGTAGCACAAGGTTACTACGATGATTCAATGAGATATTACATGCAGACCTCTCAGAATGGCCCACAACCCAGAAGATGCACTTTGGAAAGTGTTAGCTATTTGCTGCTGCTATTACTTTTGTTAATAATAAGAATACTATGTAAAGTCCACGTGTCTTAAGGACCCGCAGAGAGGGTGTTTAGATCGGAGCCCGTAGGTCTAAGACTTAACCTGGCCTGCTCATTGAGCAGCTGTGCAACTTTGGATGGCTCACTTAACCTCTCTGTGCCTCGGCGTGCTCTTCGGAAAATGGGATCATGCCCGCCATCTAGCTTAGTTCACAGAATGGTTCTAAGAAAAACTGCCTGGGTAACCGATGCGGAAGTGCTTTGACAAACATAAAACTAGGTCATCACGAGTTCTCCGTGTCCACATCTGACTGGAGCATGAGCAGGGAGGAAGGGCGCCGGCTGGGAAGAACGGCTATGCTGGTTGTGTACTAGGATCTGAGAAATGCCCAGAAGTGCCGAGGCCGTTTCATCAACTGCAACAGTTTCGTGGGCCCGCACAGTCATTAGCGGTGCCGAGAGAGTTTTCCTTTGCTAAACAATGGCGCCCTCATTCTGGGATTTCCCGGGTTTTCCTTGTTGACTTTGGAATAGAGGGTGACTGTGTCCACACACTGTGTCGGCTGGTGCATCTCAGACATCTGTTTCCTCCTGTTTACCCTCATTCATGTGTACCAGACCCACAGTGCCAGCCCTGAGCCTCACCCTCGTGACATTCATCACAGGTACCCTCTCCTGGGCCGGGGGAAGAAGGTGGCCCTCAGAGGGGAGTGTGTGTGTGTGTGTGTGTGTGTGTGTGTGTGTGTGTGTGTGTGTAGCAATATCCTGTGAAATCAGGCTGCCTGTCAAAAGTGGAATCAATTTACCTGCTGCTTTTGTTCCAAGGGAAAAGCCTCCAGAGCTCCCATTGGGGGATAATATTTAACCCACTTTGAGGACATTTGTGTTCCTTTCATCTCTCAATCATGAAAAGCAGTGGCATTTCCTATGGCACCAATTTATTAGGGAGGTGCTGAGTTCCTCAACAGTGCCCAGGAAGTGTAGACCACAGGCCCTTGGGAAAGATGCTGCCTCTTAAATTGCTAACCTTAATCCCTGGTGACCAGAACTGGCCCAGAATGAAAGGGCTGATCCCACGGGGAAAATAAAATAAACAAAACCACACCACCCTTTCCCCCACCAAACCACAACCACCGAAAACAAAACAAACCAACGCAACCCAGTGAGAGTTTGAGGACGACTCCAACGCAGACCGGGTCTCTGAATCATTCGGTTGCAAAGCCAGAACAGAAGACAAAAATTAGAAACCATTGAACTTCCTTAAGTGCTTTGACAATAGCTATCCATATTTCTGGGCCCATAGTTCTGTGGCAGAATTTTTAAAGACTTTTTAAAATTTTTTATTTTTTGCTTTGAACAGTTTTATTTCCCCTCACATGAACCCCTAGCCCAACTGCGGGGGCCAGAGAGGCCTAAATGGGTCTTTAAGCTACCTCCGAAAATGTCTGCAGTCCCCATGCCCTAACACCTCTCTGGGGTCAGAGCAGGAGATGCAGCCCCTCAGAAGACAAGAGGAAGAGGAAAGAGAGAGGGCTGGCAGCATGGAGGCCCTTCAAAGGGGGGGTCAGAGGTCACCCAAAGATTGCACAATTTCCACCCTTATCTGCTTCACTGAAGTAGAGAGAGGGGAGGGGGCTGGAGGAGGAGCCCCTGGGCCTGAGATGTTGAATAGAGCAAATAAATACCAGGGGTACCTGGCAACCCCAGGATCTGAGGGGGAAGCAGGCCTGCTCTTCCAAACTGTGTCCTAGGCTGCCTGGGACCTGCCTGGCTGCTTTGTGTGTCAAAAGCCTCTTTCCCCAGAGCTTTATGGTTGGTCTTTGATTATTCATTCATTCTTCCTGAAATGTAGTGTTTGCCCTAAGCTCCTTCTATGTTTAAACGGCAGTGTTTGGGAGGCTGAAGGGGAAAAATAACACATAATCCTCACTCTCCAAAAGCTCTTCTTCTAGTAGGATTTAAAAGGAAATGTCCAGTGTCCAGATTCCTAGCAAGCAGGCGAATCTTTCGTCTGGCAAGGTCACTGTGGGTTTCCGAGAGCCTGCCCGAGATGCTCTGGTGCCCTGTTTCCAGCCTCCCAACTCAGCTGGGTTTCTTTTCAGTGCATTCCACACAGGACAGCAGAAGGTGTTCTATAGAAGGGCCCCTGATTTTCCTGGACAATTATGGGGGCGGGGGGGCTGGATGAACGTTAAGCCCCCTATAGTCCTGACCTTCTGAATATATTCATTCCATCTGATAATACCAACAATAAGCCCAGCACTGTTCTGAGTGTACAAAGATGAATAAGACAGAGTTCCCGTTCCTAAGCAACTTACAATCCAGTGGTAATAATACTCCGATCAACACGAACACAACAGCCGGTGAGTATACCGAACCCCAACTGTGGAAGGAGATGGAGGATTCCAAAGGCTGGCAAGAAGGCAGAAACAAAGAGCTGAGGACCCCAGAGGAGAGGAGAATACGTTCTCAAAGGGGAGGGTTCGAAGTCAAGTTCACCAACTAAGTTAATTTTGCTCTGGATCCTGACAGACCTACATCATATCATTTGGCCGAGAAAGGAAGGAAAAGCATTTCCATGCTGCGGGGACATCCTGAGCAAAGGTGTGCAAGGGAGAGTGAGCAGCCCACAGGGACACCGGGAGGGGCGGGACATGGGAGACACTGCCCCACTCAGACCTTGACGCCCCTAGCACTGAAAGGAAGAAAGTGAATTGTGGGGGGAGCCAGAAAGCGACAAATTAAACCCTGTTCAGGGAACACGATACAGGCGAGATGCCTGTACATAATTCTTTATCTCACAAAAAAAGAAAAGGCGTGGGGGAGGGAGAGAAATCCTTTGCTAGCCCAGCCCAGCCCACCCCTTTCTAGCCAC
>ML097077.1:13153-25944 GCA_003697995.1 Taxidea taxus jeffersonii | reverse complement strand
CGCACGCACGCACACACACGGCTTTGTCCCTGATGAATGTTGAAGAGAGCAGAAGTCTTTCCACCTTGAAGGTTTTGGCAGCCTACATTGTTCTACAATTTATCAGTTGATAACTTTTGCTGCCTCCAAGTCATTGTGTTTTCCCATGTGAAGAACCTTTGGCTGAGTCCCGGAAATACACATGCTCCACAGAAATGAAAAGTTATTAAACCAAGACTTCAAGGGAATGCAGAGGAATGCTCTGTTTGTAATTCTGGGGGAAACAATTTGGAACACACTTTTGAAAGCTTAACAAAATTACTTAAAATCTCACAGGGAAACAAGAAGGCTTGTTTTTATCTAGTCTCCAAGGATTTTATTTATCTTTTAGATCTACTTGCTGCAAAATAGTGATAATGCACAAATTCTGTGAGGTGTTAAATCTGCATCTACCGGTGGCTTGCCAAATTAATCAAATTACCTTAAAGTTAATGCAGTCAGTGAGAAGAGTTTAATGATATTCAAAACCTTCATGGTAATAATTACAGATGAAGAGGGTCAGTCAGTTGAGAATTAATGTGAAAAGTGAATAGAATGAAAATCTGAATTAGGATATCAGAACATGCATAAATTGTGGGGAAGGTGAACCATGAAAATAAAATTCATTTATGTTCATTCTGAAGGAGGAAATGAATGAAACTGTGTTGGAATTTGAACCTGGAGAAATTTTAAGGATTGCACAGTTCTAATGGGGAAAAAGAAAGAGGAGTTAAGGATGGTTGGTTAAGCCACATTCTTTTTTTTTTTTAATTGCAATATTCACTTTATTTTGGTACTCTGGAGCCAAACCTACAATAAATATCTCTGAAAGCCACATTATTTCATTTTATGCCGTGTCTTCCTTTTTTTTTTTTTTTTTTTTTTTTTGGTAAAGTTAGGGGGAGGGGCAGAAGAGAGGGAAAGAGAATCTGAAGAAGGCTCCATGTTCAGCATGGTGCCCGACATGGGGCTCTATCCCACAACCCTGAGCTTATGACTCGAGCTAAAATCAAGAGTTGGATACTTAACACACTGAGCTACCCAGGTACCCCTTCTTCTTCCATTTTTTTAGGGTGCTGAAAACAGCTATTATAATTCATCAGCTGCTTCTACCCATACATTCCTCTCCTTGATGTTATCTGTACATACACCTTTTATTTTTCCTCTGTATTTTTCAAAGTTTTTTATTTTAATTCAAGCATAGTTAATGTGCAATGTTATATTAGTTTCAGGTTTACAATATAGTGATTATTTCTCCCCTGTATTTTTAAAATGAAGATATAATATGGTATGTAGTTTATCCTTTCCTGGTCAAAAAAAAATTGTACAAAGCATTCCAAAGTAAAAAGTTGAGATGACTTAAAGTAAAACACATTTTATTTCATTTATCTTACTGTTTCCAGATTCCCCATTTCAGAAGTTGAAAGTATGTGTCTTTTTAAAGAGTCTGAATACTTTTTTAAGATTTCCAATGAGTATAACATTTTACATATTTTAGAATTATGTTGTCTACCCATTGTATTTCTTAAAAGATTTTTTTATTTATTCACTTGAGAGAGAGCATAAGAACATGAGCAGGGGTGAGGGTCAAAGGGAGAGGGAAAAGCAGACTCCCCACTGAGCAGGGAGCCTGATTGGGGCTCAATCCCAGGACCAGGATCATGACCTGAGCCATAGGCAGATGCTTAACTGACTGAGCCACCCAGGTGTCCCAACCCACTGCATTTTTATAGAAAGCACTCAACAACAGATGATGTAGTAACTTTAAAAATTAATTGAAGGGGGCGCCTGGGTGGCTCAGTGGGTTAAGCCTCTGCCTTCGGCTCAGGTCATGATCTCAGGGTCCTGGGATCGAGCCCCACATTGGGCTCTCTGCTCAGCGGGGAGTCTGCTTCCCCCTCTCTCTCTGCCTGCCTCTCTGCCTACTTGTGATCTCTCTCTCTCTCTGTCAAATAAATAAACAAAATCTTAAAAAAAAAAAAGTAATCACTCAAATTAAAATGAAATATAAAAAAAATTAATTGAAGATGTGTGGCTAGGCCTTTGCACTCTTTATTAGAGCATCTTATGAGCTTTAATTCTTTATCCTTTTATTTGTCCTTCCCCCCGCAAATGACATTGAGCTCATTGAGGGAAGTAGTAATCCTGCCTCGTTCATCCATTTTATCCCCAGCAGCAGTCCCAGCGTCTGACCCATTATGAGTGCCAAATAAATGTTTGTTGAACTACAGGAGCTCACAAACACTATCTCTTCTGTTCTTTCCCACTGAAACAGCCATAATCATCTGCCCACTGGCTAAATTCACGCTGTATCTATTTCTAAGTCATGTAGCTGTAGCATGATAAATGGATGTGTAAGATGTCACAATAATAATTTGCCTAATGGGAGGAACATCCTTTTATTAATTTGTGTATACAGCACATTAAGGCATTTCTCTCCATTGAAAGTTCTTTGGGGTGGGTTGTTCATTCTCCTTGTCTTTTGAATCCTACTTCATTCATTTCAGTCCTTCTTTTTGTGAATATTCATTAGAGCTTCCTTTAAAGTTAACTACAAAATAAAGTTTCCGTACCCACGCTTTACATTTCCATGCAACTGAATCATTAAGCACTTTAGTTAAGACTTGCAGATGCAACTTTAAACTGATCCCCCTTGATTGAAGCCCGTTTACAGGCTTCTGATAATACAGTCATACCAGGAGGAATTAAATGCTTACTATTCTCTCTCAATAGTTCTAGTCTACTTTACCTCATACAAACATAGGCAAGTAGAGCCTGTCTCTACTGAGATATGTGTGGTTTTTGTTTTATTTTGTTTTTTAAGATTTTGTTTATTTATTTGACAGAGATCACAAGTAGGCAGAGAGACAGGCAGAGAGAGGAGGAAGCGCCCCCCTGCTGAGCAGAGAGCCCTGATGCAGGGCTTAATCCCAGGACCCTGGAATCATGACCTGAGCCAAAGGCAGAAGCTTTAACCCACTGAGCCACCCAGGTGCCCCAAGATATGTGTGTTTTTTAAAAAATGTGTTTACTTGCATTAATTCAGAGGAAAAATAATCTTCAGTAATTAAAGTCTGAAATAGACTGTATTTTTAAGGACCTAGAATTATCTTTGCCAAAATTCTGACTATAATTATCTTCTTTTAATCAATATATAAAATTGCTTTGTATATACTGGCTTCACCTAGCATTGTGATTGCCCATTTTTGCCTG
The DNA here is from genome assembly GCA_003697995.1 of Taxidea taxus jeffersonii. NCBI lineage: Eukaryota > Metazoa > Chordata > Mammalia > Carnivora > Mustelidae > Taxidea > Taxidea taxus. The sequence continues at coordinate 22,713 of ML097077.1, read as the reverse complement.
TATATGAACGCTTCTTCAGGACATGAATGCTTTGCTTTGCTTTCTTGCTTTCTCTCTCTTTTGGATTAAACACTGTGCTCTATGCTTTTTCAAATTTTTAAACAATTTATTTAAACTAAAAAAAATTCTTAAATAGGTAAATACTCTCCCAACCATGTCCACAATTTTTTTTTACATATAATAGAAAACTTCACTCTGATTTCTATCTGAATGATCACAAGTGGAGAATTAGTGATCTGGTAAATGAGAGTTATTCCCGTAGATTTCCAACTTTGTGTAATTTTTAAACCCGTACACATAAAATAACTAGTATCACCATTAATAGTCTGTCTGTATCACAGAAGTGTTTTACATTTATTTTCTTCTCATTTTCATTGGAATTAAATTTGGCTTTCGAGTTCCATTTTGGAAATAAATTGTTCTCATAAGCATATTTGAGGTTCTTGCACTGGTGTACTGAAGACAGAGGACAGAGTAATGACGTTAGATGATCTCTGATTTGTCAGCTTATCCTCTGGCCTCTCAGCATTAGGCTTTTAAAGCAACAAAATAATCCATCACTGTGCATTTTATCCATCCCCTTCCTCATTCATTCAACCAGCCCAACACCTGTTCTCTGCCAGAGACTGTGCACAGCACTGGGAATATGAGGATGAGCCAGTACTTAACACTGTCTAATGGAGAAAACATCAAAAATTTAACTCTTAACTATGATGAGGAAGGTCTATGATGTAGATATGTAATAGGTGTTAGGGAAACATCACAGAGGGACGTAAAGAAAGACCTAAACCAGGCTTCTGTTAACAGCAATTATAGTGAGGAAGGTCACTCTTATTTTCCCATCCAATCAGCCAAGTACCTCTACCAGCCAAACATCAGCAATGGCTAATGTGAGGCCATTTGACAACCAAAGTCTGGCTAGATAGGCAGTCCTGAGTTGCACTAGCTTAAAGCTTCATGAAGCCCTAGATCTCTTAAACCCAGATACCACTCGTAGCCTCCTTGGGCCTTAGGCTTCAGTCCTAACTGGACTTGTACACTTCCCATCCTAGCCAGAAGCCTCAGATAAGGACACTTTGTCCTTGGCCTGATGTCATGTATAGTAATGTACCAGCCTTCCTCCCATTCTTTAGTGTTCAAAGCTTGGAACTGTAACCTGGGGGCACTCCTGGCTCATTGACTCACCTGAAATGCTGGGGAGTTAGGGACAGGGAAGGTACCTGAACTCACAGTAAGAGAATTGTTAAGTAGATTTTCTCCTCATAACATTGTTTCACTATTAAATACTTCCTGGGATGGCTATTTTTGAGAATTAATCCTTCATTCTTTCCATTCAACATTTATTGAGATCCCGAGCTCTGTTCTGTGGAGAATAGAAAGCCTCAGGAGCATAAGGAACTACTATTAACTCTCTACACTTTCCAATCACCAAGCTGATCTAAGACTGAAGTTATTGTCATGCAGGTTCTAATAGGACACTTAATCTTCCATTGAGCTGTCACCAGAGCCATTGAAGCTGTCATTTTGATGTTGATGACAGTAACGACAAAAAGCTCATGTTTCATAATGCTTTTCACTTTTACAAAACAGTTTCCAAACTGTTATCTCATTTTATCCTCAAAGCGAAAAAGTAGATAATGAGATAAAATACTCTTTTTCCTGATAAAGATTTTGAGGCACCAAAGACTGATTTAGTCACTGAGCTCATGATGAAGCCAGGAATAGTCTCATGCTTGAAGAACTCTCTCTAGTTCCTAAGTGGCGGTACTATGTCATCTCGTTCATTCTTCACTGCGTCCTGCAAGTTCGAATTACCACCCTTTTACAGATAAGGAAACTGAGGTACGTAGAGGCCATGTAACTACCCAAGGTCATGTAGATTCACCTCCAACTAAGAGGTATTAAGTGGCTTCTTTGGACCAGGCACTGTGCTGAGGACATTCACATAGAGTGTGTTTTCTAATCTCAAAGCAATCTGTTAGGTAGGTAGTTTCATCCACATCTGACGGAGGAGTAAGCCAATTAATTACACACATCCCCATTAATCAGCAGTAGAGTCAATCTTAAACTGCTTTCTAATGTTCATTAAGCTAGAGGTTCTTAGCCTTTGTCTCATCTCCAATCCATTCAGAAGCAGAGCACATGTTCATTGATAATATCTCTTCTTACACCACAGAGATTTCTCATGAAGGGTCTGATCCCCTGGGAAGTCTATCAGAATCTGCTGGGACAGGAAGGGAGTGTGGAGAGGGGCATTCAGGAGAGAGGGCAGTTTATATCAGCACTCTTCCTCTCCCCAATTAATGACTAAACTATATCTCTTCACTCTTAAAATAGTCTTTTTTTATGATCCAACTTTATCTCTGTTTTGTCCTTTTAACAAAAATCTATTGAGTACTTACATGAGCCAAGTATGTTTAGGTGCTGAAGACACAGCAGGGAACAAAATCTGTGTACCCTACACTCAGGAAGCCTCTATTCCAGATGGTGACAAGTTCTTGGAATGAAATGGAACAGAATGCTGAGGTAGACAGAGGGGAGAATGGCTGCTGAATTAAATGGTCAGGGATGTCCTCTCTGAGAAGTGACATTCAGGCCAAGACTGAAATGTAAAAAGCAGTCAGTCTTTCAAAGCTCTGGGGTCAGATCTTGGATATTTTCTTGTCCATGGCTACCATTGGCACCACTCTCCCTCATTTCACAAATGCATCAAGTGCAAACTCAGCTTCCGTGACTCCCAGCTCCGGCCAGACCTCCGAAAGCACCAGCCAGGCCTTTCTCTCAAGGGAGCCTGGTGCTGGCTCTGGGTCCCATGACCTGGAATCACAGATTGCCTGGTCCTTTGTCCCACAGCTCCCCACATCCGCAGGAGTGCACCTATTCCGTCTTCAGCAAGGGTAGGGACCTACACAGAGAAAGCCCTCCACTCACACGACCGTGAACTTCACGATGTCCATTCTTTCAAAACTGAAAAACATGTACATTAACAGTTTATTTTCCTGTAAGCAAGATGTCTATGTGAAGCATTCACATTCTTCTCTTTCCCTGTCCTCTGAATGGCATTTAACAGACATGCGGGAGACAAGGCAACTTGTGAAGCAGGTAGGAACTAGATTCTGGAAAGCAGCCTGGCTCATGAATCATTGGGTGATATGTCTATATCCCATGTCCTGTAACTTCTACATAGAAGGTGACTAGCAACTAGCTTTTATTCAGTGTTGATTACAGAGGGAGGCTAGCTGGTGAAGTTCCCTATAATTTAAAACTCAAGGACACAGAATCAGTGGTGTTTTCAGTATCATATCAGTAGAAGTGTTTCTTACAAAGCAACCACTGAAAGAGATCAGGCAAGGACTTACAATGAATGGGAACAAAGTTTATCTATAAAAGGGAAACGTAAACGTTAAACCCTAACCTAAAACATCAATGATGGGAGTAAAGGAGGCATATGACCCTGGGGAGATTTTTTAAATTAGCATTCTTTTCTCTCCTTGGAAAAAAAAAAAGTCACATACACAGTAGATATGACCCCCTTAGCGGTAGTCATTATGCTCAATTGTGCTCTTCTTGGTCTGTCTTGGAGCGAAAGAAAATGCTGGAACCTACTGGAAAAGTGTCGTTCACAAAGCCAGCCTTTATGTAAAGTGTAACCTGTAGAACCTATCTATCTTGGATTAGGGTTCGCACTGCCTGCATTGATGACACCAGGTTGAAATTCACACACTCCCACCCTTGCATAATACTTGCTGTGTCTATAATGGCATCTCTGTATTGAGTTGTGCTAACCTATAATTTGTGTTTGTCTTTCCCATCTCAATGTGAACAGAACAGTCTTACCCCACAGTATCTTATACGTAGATACCAAAGATTTGCTGAATAAAATTTGTTGTATTCAGACCCTTAGGCATTTCCTAATTTTTTTGCACTGATGCATTTAGACAAAATTCTGAATTTCTAACATGAGCTTCTCAAGCAGGACTTGGATTATAAATCAGTTTATCCATTCATTCATTAAGTATCCCTTAGTATCCCTATGTTGATCATCTTACTTCTCACAGATTTTTAAATACATACTTAAAAATAACAGTTACCATTTTTGAAAACTGTATTAAGTCCTGCTGATTTAATTTTGAGGGCTTTATGACTTAAAGTTCTTAAATATCTAATTTGAACCCACCTAAGTTGGCAGAAACTCTGAAATAAGCTCCTCTAAGAGAACAGGATAAACTGTGTCTGTCACTATGATATGATTTTTTTTTAACTTTTAGGGAAAGCAAATAGCAGGAAAATCCAATTTTTCCAATAATAGATTTTTCCACTCAATTGTTCAGCCATCGGAGCTGCTGGGCCATGCCAAACTGGTTTCAAGACTGTTCCACTGCCAGATGAAGCTATCAGGATTGTCAGTCTCCAGGGAGCCTGAGAATTATTTCAAAATGGTAACAAAGGACCATCAGAATTGAATGTACTTTATTGGGGGAAAATCGTTATTTTTCTCCTAGGATTTATCAGCCATTTCCTTTTGTCCTTCAGGGTTCTGCAAGGTCTTTCAATAAACACAATCCTGTTATTTTCAACCATCTATACAATGTATCTCTAACTAAATATTCTAATAACCTAAATTTGGGGAGTGAAAACACAGAAACTATTTTTCCTAATCTGCAAGAAAAATTCCTTCAAATAAGGTTCATAAACATTTGACTGACAGCTCTCAGTCAAAATAATGGCTTTCACTTTGTTTCTCAAAGACAATTATTTTACTTCCCTGTTTTTTCTAAGGAGAAGAAGTAAAAGAACCCCTGTGCACTGGTGGTGGGGAAGCAAACTGGTGCAGCCACTCAGGAAAGCAGTATGGAGCTTCCTCAAGAGCTTAAAAATTCTACAGTATCCTATGACCCAGCAATTGTGCCATTGGGTATTTATCCAAAGGATACAAAAATACTAACTCAAAGGGATGCGTGTACCCCTATGTTTACTACAGCATTATTTATAAGAGCCAAGATATGGAAGCAGCCTAAGTGTCCATCAAATGTATGTATGTATACACACACACACACACACACACACACTGGAATATTATCTAACTATAAAAAGAATGAATTCTTGCTATTTGCAACTACATGGATGGAGCTAGATAATATAATGCTAAGCAAAAAAAGCCAAAGAAAGACAGATACCATAGATTTCACTCATATATGGAATTTAAGAAACAAAACTAAGTGGGAAAAAAGAGATAAACCAAAGAACAGACTCTTGACTATAGAGAACACACTGATAGTTACCAGAGGGGCGGTGGGTGGGGGCATGGCTAATACAAGTGAAGAGGACTAACAGTACACTTACCTTGATGAGCACTGAGTAATATTTGGAATTGTCCAACCACAACATTGGATACCTGAAACTAATATAACACTGTATGTTACCTACACTAGAATTAAAATTAATTTTTTTAAAAACATCTGAATTTATTGGGGCGCCTGGGTGGCTCAGTCAGTTAAGTGACTGCCTTTGGCTCAGGTCATGATCCCAGGGTCCTGGGGTCAAGCCCTGCATCAGGCTCTCTGCTCAGTGGGAAACCTGCTTCCCCCTCTCTATGATCTCTCTCACTTTCACTGTCTCTCAAATAAATGAATAAAATCTTAAAAAAAAAAAAGTAAAGGGGCGCCTAGGTGGCTCAGTGGGTTAAAGCCTCTGCCTTCCGCCCAGGTCATGATCTCAATGTCCTGGGATAAAGCCCCGCATCAGGCTCTCTGCTCAGCAGGGAGCCTTCTTCCTCCTCTCTCTCTCTGCCTGCCTCTGCCTACTTGTGATCTCTGCCAAATAAATAAATAAAATCTTTAAAAAAAAAAAGAAAAAGAAAAAAAATAAAAATCTGAATTTCCAAAGATTTTCTTATTAGTGGAAATAAGTGAAAAAAGAACCATTTTCTTCTATTAAAACAAGTAAGGAAAGGGGCGCCTGGGTGGCTCAGTGGGTTAAGCCTCTGCCTTCAGCTCAGGTCTTGATCTCAGGGTCCTGGGATCGAGCCCCGCATCAGGCTCTCTGCTCAGCGGGGAGCCTGCTTCCTCCTCTCTCTCTCTCTGCCTGCCTCTCTGCCTACTTGTGACCTCTCTCTCTCTGTTAAATAATAAATAAAATATTTAGGAAAAAAAAACAAGTAAGGAAAATGGTCAGTTGCTCTGAATTCCAGTAACAGTGATAGGCATGTATATTAATTTTCTTAATGGCTATCCTATCTGTCTTTGGTTAAGTTTTTCAAAATCACATTCACTCATATAACTACTGCAGTTGTATGAACTTGTAACTGCAGAATGCTGACTACAGGGGCACCGGGGTGGCTCAGTCCATTAACTGTTCAACTCTTGGTTACAGCTCAGGTCATGATCTCAGGGTCATGGGATTGAGCCCCGAGTCGGGCTCCCTGCTCAGCAGGGAGTCTGCTTGAGATTTCTCTCCTTCTCCCTCTGCCTCTCCTCTGGCTTATATTCTCTCTCTCTCTCTCAAAATAAACAAATATATATATATATATGTATATATATATTTATATATATTTATTATATATGTGTGTGTATGATATATATATATTTATATATATATATAAAATATATATATTTTTTAAAGTGCTGGCTACAGAGTAATGAGTTAAAAATATTTTATCGGGATATATTTATAAATTGCACACACACACAGGCTCTCACACATACACACAAATTCTAAGGTGTACTCTGATTTGATAAGGCCAACTGTCAAATTGTAAACTCACAAACATACGTATGTGATATTTCTTATAAAAGCAATCGTCCCTTTAAGAGCCTCAAAGCACACTTTTGGTGATTTAGTTTACAGATAACTTTCGAGAACATCCCTGTTGCATAAAGCAATGTTTACCACAGTTGATACAACCACAGAAAAAAATACCAGACTTGCTGTCATATTAAGAGTACAGAAAATTCAAGTCCTTTTTGAAGCTGGCCAGAATCAAAATAACAGTTTCTAAAAAAACAAATGTCTTTAAAAGTATGGAAAAGCTACCACAGATTTTTGACAAGCTCTCATTTTTCTATATAAAGGTGTCGGTTAGAGCCAAACCAAGAAGACATGTTTAGATGGTGGAACTTGGGAGCTGATGGGGACTGGGAACCTGGGATAGCCACCACACCCCTCTCCTCATCATCCTCCTTTATGGATTGGGTCAGTTCCCTAAGCCTGGGTCTTGGCCAGGCAGTAGTGAGGGAGATTTGGAAACAGAAAGACAGAGCTATTGGAAGGCATTGTTGCTTTTGTCTTTTTTTTTTTTCTGTACAAATTTATCATTTGGCCCAGTCTATGCACAACTAGCTTTGTTGTTTTGAACAGACTGACAGGTGTCCAGGACTGACTAGCTTTGGCTCTGCGTCTGAAATGCTCCATCATTTGTGAGTGGGCAAATCACTTTTCTTCTTTGAAAACTCAGGTTTCTGTAAAAATGTAAAATGTAGAGATAATGATAGTCCACACCCGCCTGCCTCAAAGGATTGGGAGGAAGGTCAAATGAGATGCTCTATGATAAGGAGCTTTGAAAACCACAAAGCACCGAGCAAATGTATGGTTTCCTTCTGATGGTCTCAGAAGAGTTGTCTGCCCGAGACACATCAAGCAATCCCGAAACCTTAACTACATACAGAGCCGTATGTTCAGATCAGGGTGCCTTGAATGTCTGCCGAAGGCTTTGCAGTACTCCCTGTGTGATGTCCCCTCCATAAACTGTCTCCAGGGCTAGGTCCAACAAGGCTGGAGATTCAGGGCTCATTGGAGAAGGGCCGTTGGTCCCACCCAAACACGAGACCACAGGCACCTGACATTTAGGAGTACACTACGTTTCCTTGAACAAGAAGCAGGAGTAAAAGATACCCTATCTTAGAACTGTGTCAGTCGCGTAGGAAGAGTTAGGACAACTGTGGCAGAAATTTAACCTTTTCAGTAAACCCACTTGAATCTACGTATGGTGATTAAGTTGGTGAAGTACAGAATTTACAAAGTGAATTCTGCTCCATCCACCTAAGCAGTGACTAAATTACATAACATTTCCGTGCCTGGGTCTTATCATCTGTAAAATAGAGATAGCCATGATGTCCACGCAAAGGGACTGTTTAAAACGGTTAAATGAGGGGCACCTGGGTGGCTCAGTTGGTTACGCGACTGCCTTCGGCTCAGGTCATGATCTCCCTGCCGGGAGAGCGAAGGCAGTGTAGTGGGTGTGGGGACCATGTGCATTTAAGCCAATTATTCATGTAACTCGCTTGTGCTTTCAGGGCCTTCTCCAAACCAATGAAATACATTGCACTTCCATTTGATGATGGAGTGCTACTATGCCTGCCCAACTTTATGGCCGCAAGGGTCAGATAACACCAAGTTTATGATGGGCCCCCTCAGGCTCCCTGCTCTGCAGGGAGTCTGCTTCTCCCTCTGACCCTCCCCTTCTCTCATGCTCTCTCTCTCTCTCTCTCATTCTCTCCTTCAAATAATAAATAAATAAAATCTTTTTTGTTTGAAAAAAGGATTAAATGAGATAATACAGTACTTAGAACAATGCCTGCAGCATAGTAAGGTCTCAATAAATGTTAGCTACAATTCGTTTTATGTTTTATTATCTTATCAGGATTTAAACTCTAATACCTCCATTTGTTCATCTATCATACAAATGTAAACAACCACACATTTCCTGGAAATAGAGGTTTGTTTTGTTTTGTTTTGTTTTCAGTAATTGAGATATGTCTTGAGATACATAAGTAGATTTTTTTAAAATTTCAAAGTAAATAGTGTTCAAGAGTAATACTCTCTTTGGTTTAAGAAGTTGGACGTAAGAGGTCCCAGCTTAAATGAGCAGGAAGAGACATAGAATCACCAGTAATGGAAATGGTGCAGAGTATAAAAACCCAGGAGAACAGTAAAGTACATTTAAAATGACAATATTGGTATTACACAGGGCCCATAAAACAGTTAAACATGCAGTTCCTGCCAAACTTGTTTGCCATCACTTCCTAAATTTGGCTGGTGAGCAAGAAAGACATCTGGAAAAACAGTTAAAACAAAACAGTGTCTAATTAGTTTTAAAATATTTTAGTTAAAAAGTATAGTAATTAAATCATGCAATTGGGAGGGGTTAACAGGGAGAAACAACACTGGGAAGACACAGAATTGTGCTCTCAGACATTGCCGGTGGAGATATTTGGGGATTGTGAGGGAAGCAGAATTACTTCTTCATTAGTTTTTCAAAATGAAACTATTCAAACTAACAAAAGTACCAGAAATAATATGATACCTTTTCTCACTGCTGAGATTGAATGGACATCAACAGTTTGCCTTAATTCCCTCACAGAATTATTGCTAAAACCAAAATTATATCCAATTACTGTGCTAGCTGATCCCCTTTCCGATACTGATTCCACTTGGCCTTATAGCTATTTTCTGGGACTGGAGATCCAATACAATAAATTAAAACATAGGAGTAAATTGTAAGTTGTAAATTGTTGTAAATTGAAAAAATTCTAAGTTGTAAATTGAAAAAAAAAATCCGCCCT